>CAUDMG010003424.1:0-125186 GCA_958450375.1 Homarus gammarus | reverse complement strand
ATACAATCAACACCTCAACCCGCCAGGATTCGAACCCACGGCCCACAAGCCTATGACTATGACCGGGGAACGCTAACCGCTGGACCACCAGGATACTAAAAGCAGTCCTAGACTTTGTTATATTTCACACAAAGCCTGTTCAACGAGCTTATGGCGCCGTGAACCTCTAATGGGGACCACCCGTATCACTTAGGTGGTCAGAGTAACGTTTTACCAAATCCGGCTTCGAAACACGAGGATCCATATATATTTCATTAGCCCAATAAAGCACGCGGACTTCTACATACAATCAACACCTCAACCCACCAGGATTCGAACCCACGGCCCACAAGCCTATGACTATGACCGGGGAACGCTAACCGCTGGACCACCAGGATACTCAAAGGACTGCTGGCAGAACATCAAGACATATGCACCTTAGAGTTAACAGCCGTCACAGGACTAGAAGAGGTATTTTACTTTATTATCATACATAAATAACTTGTATTAATAAAGATAAGGGAGGAGTTTTACTAACACACAAGAGCCATCTGTTGAAGGTTCACAGGTAATCTTGTATATGATGGATGTAAAATCACGGGATCCTTTGTTTACCGGTGGCCAGTCTGAGAACTTCTCGGAGCACCAGACACTGCTACACTATGTCTATCTTTCATAAAATGAACCAAAGTAACTTATCTAACCTAACCTACTTTAGACTTGATTTGTGCATAATTTACCTCCTGACTATATGAAGATCATATGCAACTGCTGTTCTGCAGTGATCCAACCAATATTCTGCCAACACTACAAACAGCAGGACAGTATTTGACACTTTAGGAAATTCCTGGATTCACTGCACTTGTAAGGAAGGGTGCCCGTAATTTTACTCCACTAAATTCAAGATTACTTAAATCCATGGTAATACCTTCTGGTTCCAGACTTTTCAGTTGACAGACACTTTACTTTACTGTACCAACAAATGTAATAGTCTAACATTAATAATTAGTGAGCACTGTACAGTATGGTCCCTTACAAAATGTACACTGTATGAGTCTCATAAGGGAATTTTTGATACTATCATTTCAGGAACATCATTTACTGTCAAGGTCACAAGCACACTTCCAAGTGTGTTACTGTTTCTGCCCCCATATGTTTTACTGATGTAATAAAGAACATTTCTAAAGTTTTCCTTTACTCAAGATGATAATCTTAAAATTTAATTTGTAGTTTGTACAGTATTCTAAATTGTTTCTCATCTGTAATGGTGAAATTTTCTTTTATTCATTACTTTTGTCATGCAACAGGTTGCAGCAGAGGAGTGTCAGGAGAAGCTGGGCGTTAACTGTGTTATAGCCAGAGGCAGAGTGTTTATTGACATACATGTTCAGCAAGTTCCAGAGGTAAATAAAGCAACTTGGCCACTGTTTTAAATATGGTGATTTGCCTTTGTAGTACAGTACAGTAATTACTCAAAATTTTAAATTATGAACCCAGATCTTTCATCAGCAAGTAAAAGAATGCATTTGTATGAAATTTCAGCTAAATTCAGTGGTGTACCCAGAAATTTTCTGCAGGGGGGGGGGGGGGGAACTTTGAACCAAACATACCAAGTCATTGTTGATATACGAGATAATTAATGTTTTTCTGTACGTTGATGATGAATTTACCTTTCATTAAGTGATGTAGTGTTCTGTACAGTATCTTAATTATATCTGGCACTTACATTATCATGGAATGAATACAGTACAGTAAATACAATTGTACATTATGTTCAGCAGGGTGTTATCTAGAGACCTGCTGACCAATCTTTTCAACAGGTAAATCTGAGGAGCATCAGTTAAAGTTTGCGTAATGAGGTAAAAATTTTCTTAATAAACAAATGGTGACATGGATCTATTCACTAAAATACTATAGAATAATTAGTGCTCTCTCCAGCACAGAAAGCCACCGATCCTTCTGCCTGTCTGCCTGTGTGGGAGGCTCCAGGAGGAGGGACACCTCCTCTTGTACCACCTCCAGCCCACGCTTCATGTATCCTGGTTGACGCCAGTGACAGGTTACTTTTCAGCCCTAGATAACATCCTGCTTATCTTTATTAATGATAACAACGTCTTGATTATCTTTTCATGTGCTTTTATTTTTTGATATAAATAAGTGTTGACTTACAGAATTATTTTTTCTTTCTTTTGTAAAATCGTGGATCAATTATGGATGAACATATAGAGAGCTGTTTTGATTTCAGGTCTTTAAGCTTCGATCCATTGACAATGTCAATGTTATACTACAGATGGTCACTAACTTCTCCTTCCCAGATAACAGGGTAAGTGAATCAGAGCATTCGTTTTTATCTGTGTGTGTACATGTCCCGTATAAATACAGGACCCAGAGAAGGTCGGGAGATGGATAAGGTGTCACAACATCGTGTCCTCCTTTAAACCATGGTATAATTTTTTTCCCTCCAATTATCCACTTTATTTTTTATCTCTCATTCTTGCACTACTGGAATAATCATTTCACTTAATGGTCTGAAGTGGCAGAAATTCAAGTACTGTACTAGTACAGTATAATAAAACTTTTGCCTCTGCCTCCACCTACAAATAGAATAAAGGCTTACATGATTGGGTTATCCTTGGTTGAATCAACATAATGTTTGCCATAGTTTATTGTATATGCAGTACAGCACATTTGTTGTTTCTGTACAAAATGAACCAGTATGAACTTATGTGACAAAAAATATAAAGTGAACAAGTATTGGGTTCATGATGGGTCGGTCTTGAGTCCCCTCCTGTTTATCATGGTGCTTGAGGCAATATAGTTTAAAGTTTCTGTAGCAGGTAGTTTCTTACCAGAATGAGCTGGTACCACATATTTACTGGTTCTTTTGTTTCTTATCTTTATTATCACTGACACATACTGTACTCTTGTACTGAAATTGAACAATGTTATTTGAAACTTTCAATTTCCCAAAACAAACCATGAGTCTTCATTAAATATCTTGCTGTCATTCTCTTTGATTTTTACCAAAAACTTTCTCTGAATATTTCAGGAGCAATGCTTTCAGCAGCTGTACAAATTTGCAGAAAAACCTGACTGGAGGAAGGGTATGAGTGTGTGGAAAAATGTCTTCAGTTTTTCTGAGGAACCCATTCAAGAGGTCAAGGCCCTGAATAATGATTATTGTAAACCTCGTCCTGATATTGATCTTAAGAGGATGAAATTGACATCACAAATAATTGACAATATCCCTGAAGGAATATTGCCACAACATCTGAAGAAGAAATGGCAGCCTGAAGAAGAACAAACAAATGCTGAGATTAATTCTATTGTTACAGGTAATTTCTCTACCAGAGCATCTTAGAAAAAATTGTAGTTTGTGTAGTTATAGTACTGTAGGGAACATGTAGTATACTGTTGTTGTAGTCAATATTAGGTGTTCAGTGTACCACTAATGAACTCACATGTCCCCCAAATCTATTTTTCTATAATACAGTGTAGAAAATTTTTCTTTCCTTCACCAATTGAATGATATTACTGTACATTTAGTTGGGTAGTTCATTAGTCATAGCCTGAGGCATATGACTGTCAATCCTGAGCTGTGGCTTCTTTCACACCCACATAAAAGAGTAGGAACACAACTTCATACAGACTTCTCACACATCCTACACTATTGGCAAGTTCATCTCTTCTATTTAACAGATTTTTTATATAAATTTTCAAAGCTTCTCATCTTGAAGAGTTCAACAGATGTCAAATGATATGTTCAGAATCCATTTATCACAAACCCTGTGTCAGTGTGATATATAATAAAAATTTGTTTTACCTTCCTACCAACCCTAATTTGTGTAGGTAATGTAAAGAACCTCGGGTATATTTTATTTTGACCCGATTACTGTTATGGGTGTCAGACCAAGGGCTTTATTATTATCAATAGGCTCTTGTCCACTACCATACCACTTCAACACATCCAGTTTTATTTGAAGACTTAGTAGTTTTTCATGTTACTGTAACAACTGCTAAATGCTGGGCACTTCCTACATACTGTACTATGGTGTATATGTTTCTTGAGGGTTGTGAAGAAGTTTTTAAAGTATATAACCTTGTTACTTAATAATCATAACAGTAGGTGGAAGGTCTCGGTGTGTAGCTTTATATTTTGGCTGATTTTGTATCATTTGGCTACAGAACATATGGGATCCCAACAGCCTCAATGATTGAGGGACGGATTTTTCGACGTCCAATGCAGAAATATTTCGGCTTTTAATTTTAGTAATGCAATATTAAAAAACTTCTTTACTTGAACCCAATACAGTCCCTCATCATCCAATACCACAAAGATGTTTTACTGTTAACATTATACAGGTTGTACCTCTCTAGTCCGGCATTCTGTGGTCCGGAAACTCCCGTGGTCCGGAACGATTTTAATTTGTCCAATAGGTAGATAGGCGGCAGTTTTTTTTTTTTTTTTTTTTTTTATCTGAATTATTATTATTATTATTATTACAGGAGTATTAAATTTTTGCCCCCTCAGGCCCCAATGTGGGTCAGTGACCTATGCCCGGGTGGGCTATTCCCCTTAAAAAAAAAAAAGCCGCGGGAAATTAAGGTTTGTTTACATCCGGCAGTTCGGCTGCTCTCTCTCTCTCTCTGCTTGTCTATACAGAGTACAACATTTAACCCTTCAATATATATGAGCAGTAAATAAGTGTTGCTTGCATATTCTTATGTAGAGTAATGACGATATATTTTCACATGTGCGCACTTACATACGAGCAGTCTCACTTTTTTTTTTTACCATTAATGGTTAGCTACTTATATTGTTCCATTTATTAACATTAAATAAAATTACAGGTACTTCAAACAACCATATTTATTTTTTACATTAACTTTACTACAGCTTAACTCAGGGTCTTATTTTCTTCAGTTTTATATGTAGAACCAATCAGTCACTGGTTTCGTAAGCTTTAACATAAACAATGCCGGCAGCCGTCTCGTCTACTCTAATATTCCACGTATTATTAATAAATTGTATTGTTAATTTTGCACACACGTACATTAATTCAATAAAAACAAATTCAGAAACATTAATTAAAATATATTTGAACAGTAAATAAGTGTTGCTTTCATATTCTTATGTAAAGTAATGACGATATGTTTTCACGTGTGCGCACTTACATATGCGATCTCTCTTTACCATTATCGTTAGCTACTTCTATTGTTCCATTTATTAACATTAAATAACATTACTTAAAACAACCATATTAATTTTACTGCAGCTACAACCAAGGTCTTATTTTCTTCAGTTTTATATGTAGAACCAGTCAGTCACTGGTTTTGTAATCAACGAAAACAATGCTGTGTCATTTCCTCATGTGTTTTAATTTTCTACGTATTATTAATGAATTGTATTGCTCATTTTGCACATATAAACATTAATTCAATAAAAAAGACATTCAGTAATAAACAATAATGAATCTTTTGTACATAAGAGAAATGACGCTGTTTACACGATTATGCACGTCGTCTGCACGTTGGCGGGCCATTCAAACCCGTCGAAATTTTTATTTACCTGTATTTATTTTTTTGTGTGTTCCAATAAAATACGTTAAGAATTAAAAACTCGAAATTTGAGAAGCTACTATACGACATTTAACCCTTCAATATGTCTTCAAAGAGACCATGACGCAGAGAAAGTGGTGCTAGTGCTTCCAGGCATAAGCACAAGTCAGTATCTATCCAGGAAAAGGGTGAATTTCCATGGTCCGGCAATTTCCATGATCCGGCACCGGTCAGGTCCCGAGGTTGCCGGACAATAAATTATAAAGTAAGCTAAGTGATTAAATAATAATTGTTGTAAGAGCTTATTTATTGATCTTGAAAGAAATTTAATAATGTTTTGAACTGTAGACACGACCGTGGAGAGTGAAGAAGATTCCTCAGAGAAGCAAAGGGTTCAAGCGTCAGGCCCCAAGTTTAGAATATCCTGTAACAGGTAACTCCATCTTGATATTGTTCTTACTTTAGCAGGGAACAGTTTGCAGGTATACGAGGAGGGGATGATTAGGAAGGCTGGGGTAATTGTAGCTTATTCTTGATTTTACTAATAAATTTTGTGTAATTATTCAAGTATCAATTAATAACTGCCAAAAGTTGCCTTGAAGTAGCAAGATGATAAATTTGGAGAAGATTTAGTAAACCCAGTACAGTACAGTATATAATAATGGAGAAGAGAGAATTAGGACTAATAATATGAGTTGATAAACACTATGGGAAGTGTGGTTGTAGCAAGTGGGAGTAATGATTGAGCAAAAAGATAGATAAAGGCAGCCTGCTTTCAGAAGTAATATGAGTCTAAAAGAATGCAGTGTGTACCTATAGTGTGGTGAATAAGAGCTTCTACTTCTTCCACTGTTATTTCATTATCATCATCAATGTTTGACGGCCATTTTCCACATTAGCGCTGGTTAGCTGTAGGTACCTGGTGACAGCTTCTCATGATGCACGGTCTCTTATCACATCAGGTTCCTAACTCTAGTGTCATTTCTTACACCCCCCCTCCCCCCCCCCCCCCATGTCATTCTTGGCTCACCCCTGGCTCTCCTTCCATCTCTATTTAGTCTTGTGGATCTCTTGTTCCTAATTGATCTCCATTCTCTCCATCTTAGCCTACCTTTACATAAAAATTCACCAAGAGTCTCAATACACAGCCACTCTTAGCTTTGAATAGGGTTTCCCATATTTCATTGCTGCATTACACACCCACCTCACCAATCTCATTTCATCTCACTCAAAATGTCTCGTGAAATGAGGCAGATGTTAGTTGATAAATACAGCATGTATTTATCACACAGATATAAGAGTTGCTTACTGAGCAGAGAGGAAGAGTCAACAAGTATGCAGGGTTGTGTGAAGTATTTTATTAGCTGTACTTCCTGGCATGAGAAGAAAATTTACGAAGTCGTTGTCAATTATTGATTAAAGGTTACAGTACCTGGAACTTTGAGAATGTGGACATCAATGGTTTACTGTATAGGGGTCCCTGGGTTACAAACAGGGTCCGTTCCTGAGGATGTTCTTAAGTCGGAACACATGCTATGTTTATATACCATAGCCTAAGTCCTTATATACATTTAAAATTACTTATACCCCTGTAGTAATTTAAGACAAAAGAAGAAATAGGATGACAAAATTGAGTAAATGAAAGTAAAAATAAGTTATCAGGTAAATAAAATACTGTAAATTTCAAGTTTAACCCCATTTGTATTGGTGCATGTTCATGAGTCGGGGACCCCTTGTACAGTATAAGGAGTTCCCATAAAGTCTAATCTTTTACCGACTTGTCACATAATGAAAATTAGTTGTTGGTAATCATGATGCTGTACCAGTATTATTTTTATATAAACTATGGCTGAATACTTTTGTCCATGTTTCCAGTGATGCTATTTATCAGTGTCAACTTGTACTTATAGTAATGCTTTTTAGTAAAATCATAATAGTTTTTTTTTACAAACTCCTCCATTTAAGGTCTTCTACACAGGATGGTAGTTTTTAATGATAACTGAGAGACTGAATAAAATTTGTTGTGGACATTTACATCTTGAAAATATTAGTAGATAGATACTATCACCTCTAGGACTGGGACCAATCACAATTTTGGGAGCTCAGAAGCTGCTCGGCAGTTTGGTGGTGCTGTAAATGAGATGTTTGGTTGGCCTGTAGACCTCTCCTGTTTCGAGCTAGAGATTCTGCTCTATATTGACACAGGTAAGATGACACAAGTGTTTTATGTTGATACATCTGCTTAAACATCAGTACACTAGCAGGCATCACCACACATTTTTACCTAAATCATATCAATAACACAAACACTCAAATATTCAAAATACAGTACATACCTACACACTGTACATAACACAAGTGTTAATTATGGACCACAACCCCGTACAGACATCCATGTCACACACCCATATATACAAACACACTCAACACAGCTATACTGTTTGCATTTGTTCTCAGTTGTAGAAAATATCAGAGTCAAGAGGAGGATCTATCATCATATGAATGGAACTCTTACCTGTTACCCTCAGTAGTGCCTTCAAAGAGGATGAAAAGCCAATTGATAGTAGAGTTATACTGAATTGAAAATCACCTTAATTATATATTTTTTTCTTGTATAGAGTTTTGCTTCTGATTTCCATAGTGGTTTTGGCCTTCCAGATTCAGATAGATATGGTAACACATTATCTGTCAACACTAACTTCATTTACATTCATCAACCATGTGAAGGCTTTTACCTTTCCCCCAGAATTTGTGTATGTTGGAGTGTGCCTTACCAGAGAGCCACTGTTTAAACGCAACCTCACCAATTTTGGGCGTACAAACTTGCGCTCAACCATCTGTTACAACATGGTTCGCTTGGCAGCACCACAGCCCGGGGAGGTGATAGTAGACCCGCTGTGTGGTGGAGCAACTATACCCATGGAGGTAAGCAATACCTGTATATCAGATATACTTAGAAATTAACAAACTAAATATGGTGAAGTTTGTTATCGCCAAAAATGACCAAGTGAAGATACTGATGAACAAACTTAGCCCAAACAGCTCTAGATACCTGTATAAGGTTCCATACAGGAGTACCAAATTTTATATCAATCAGTAAGGGCTCTTTAAATTACTTGGTAGACACAAAATACCATACGGATGAAATTAATATAATTAACCGCCTTGTATGCCCTCAAATTTTATGGTGGGAACATATCAGACAATTTCTTTATTTATTTTTATGGTACTGTACTGTACTAGCTTTTACAGTTGCAGGGTATTAAACATATTTTTCTGTCATTATTTTAGAACTGCCCATTACTGAGAAATTAAATTTTCTTTGTTATTTAGTGAGAAAGCGCTTGGGAACTTTGTGTTTCCTATGTGGTTATCAGCATATACATGGATCACGCGCACCTACAGTGATTTATTTGCTTAGTGAGAATCTTCATCAACTCGAGCAGCTGGGACAGCTTAGTTTAGTTACTTTTAGTTTCAATGAGTTCACTTTAGTCTTAAGAACGTCATAGTAAGTGGATTTGGTAGATCATAGGAGTTTATCAGTAAAAAAAATCCGTTTGCCTCCATCAGTGAGCAAATGGCACACAGATGCTGATGCCGGTAAAAATATGCAAATGATAATAATAAATATGTCCTATTTCAAGATACACGTAATACCAATATTTGTTTCTCAACAGGGTAGTCTCACATACTCTAAAGTGTTACACCTTGGTGGAGACAACTTCGGACAAGCCGTGAAACGCAGCCGAGATAATATTGATTATCTAGTGAAGAAAGGGAAATCTATGCCCATTGATGTTGCACAGTGGGATGCAGCCAGACTGCCTCTCAGGAACCAGTGTGTTGATATTATCGTGTCAGATTTACCTTTTGGAAAACGCATCGGTAGCAAAGGAGATAATCGTGTCCTTTATTACAATTCACTTCTGGAGATGGCAAGGATAACCAGAACAGGAACTGGTCGGGCAGTATTGCTCACACATGACCGCAACAGCATGATGAGGGTAAGTTACAGTCTTATTCAGTTTTAGGAACCAGTTGTTGCCCCCTGAATGGGAAATGTGCATTATATGTACAACTTCCAAGGAAATGTTACATTAATATATACTACAGCCATTAGGCTCAAGATGCTTTAGGTCGAGGCTTTTCTATGTTCCTCAATCATTATGGTGTTGTAGAATAATTTTAGACGTATAGTGCCTAAACATGAGGACCCAATACTGGTCACCCTTGTTTATGCTGAGCTAAGGTTCACATACAGTACCCTATGTATTAGGGTGTGTCATAGGAGGGAAGATCAGCTAAAACTAATGGCCCATCACTTTTTTGGTAGATTTTAGTGTATATAAACAGAAAATAATTTCAGTTTCAATATTTTGCAACCTTTTGCTAGGTAAATTTTAGCGTGAAATTTATCGAAAATCTAACGTACAGCTGCATTAGTGCATTACAATTAAATAGTGAACATTGCTTTCTGGCTTCATTCTTTAACAACCCAACTAACAATATTTTTTTCAGATTCTGATGCATTTATAAGTTGATAATATTTGCGATGGCTGCTTGTGTCAGGACGAGGAACCAAAAATCCAGCCATCTCAGTCGCTATCTTGGGTCTGGGAGAGAGCTCCTGAAGTCGGAGTTGCCTACATTGAGAGATGCTTTGAGATACGGTGTTTTAATCAGGCAAATCGGTGAAAAGAACCAAAGAACTTACAAAAACAAAGACATTGCCAGTGATATGACCAAAGCTGTCTTGGCACAGTACACTCTGGCTAACGCTCAGTTCAAGCCTCCAGTCATAACAAGTCAGAAGAAGATTAGTGAGAGACTGCTAGCCAGTTGGGAAAAGGCAAGAGATATCTCTCTTGGGAGAGGAAAACTTGCAGTTAAGGACAGCTTTGCCAAGCAACTGGGCCAGTTATTTGACATAATTACTTGCAAGTGCCCAATTGTTCTCTGTCCTGAGTTTGGATGCGATCGTGACTGTAAATCCGAGGCCCACATCTCCTGTATTTGCAAGCGTGAACTGAAGATTCCTGTGATCGAACTAGCATTTGTCAAAGCACAGAGAGAGAAGACTGGCAGTATAGGGGCTCTCATCATTTCTAGCCAAGATATTCCGGAGTCCAAGAGACAGGAGGCTGCCACAGAGAGACAGAAGAGGAGAAGAGTTGCCGAGGAAAAGAGACTTGAGAAGGCCCAGGGTGAGGTAAAAAAGGCCGATGATTGGAGTCAAGCTGATTCAGAGTTTAATGACTTCCCCATGGCTGATCCGAGTGCTGACCAGGAGAATGGTGACTTTGTCCCTAACCCAGAAAATAATGATCCCAAACCTTCCAGGCATAAGATTCGAAATAGGAAAGATATCCCGAGCATAGCTCTGGCCAGCATGCGACACCACACTGGTCTCAGAGAAACTGCAGAGATAGCAACAGCTGCCTGGGTTGACGGTGGTTTGATAACACCTGGTGATAGATCATAACAAAGTAAGGAGAGCTCAGGAGAAACTTGTCAGTAACCTAGAAGAGGAGTTTGATAAGGGGATAAGAGAAAATGGAATCAATTGTTTGTTCTTTGATGGGAGAAGGGATGACACTAAAGTGTTCATGAAAGTTGGAGATTCTGACAAGTTGTTCCCTGCCATGGTGAAGGAGGAACACTACTCCTGCTGCAGTGAACCAGGAGGGAAGTATTTGTGGCATTTCACTCCAGAGAAAGATGACATCAGGAAACCAGCTGAGGTAGTGGCAGATAACATTGTGAACTGGCTCAGAGAGAGGAACGTAGACCAGACCCTGCAGGCCATTGGAGGGGACAGCACCAACACGAACACAGGGTGGCAAGGGGGGGTCATACAGTGGATAGAGCGGAAGATTGGGAGGAAGCTGGTCTGGATTGTTTGTGACCTCCACACCAACGAGTTGCCACTCAGACATCTGATCCAGGAGCTGGATGGCAAGACTCTTTCAAACAACAGATGGTCTGGTCCTCTTGGCAAGATGCTGGACTCTGCCACTGAGTTAGAAATAAATCCGAGCTTTGAAAAAATCACAGTTGGCCCTCCACTCGTTGAGCTTGCACATACTGTCATTGACGACCTGAGTACTGACCAGTACTATGGTTACATGATTTGCAGTGCCATCAAAACTGGAGTTATGCCTGATAGACTTGCTTACCTGCAGATAGGTCCAGTCTCACATTCTAGGTGGCTCACGACGGCTTTCAGGTTCTGCAGAATTTGGGTCGCTCATCATAAACTGAAAGGGAACCAGCTTCACAACCTGAGACTTATTGTCCAATTCATCGTTGAGTGTCTACTTGCCAAATTGGTTCAACACCAAGGTCAAGTCATCGTTCTCCAAAGGTCCGAGGCATGTTCTCTTCCAGCTTGAGCTCCTGAAGAATCAGCCAAGGAAGGTTGTTCAGATTGTGGAGCAGACTGTGAGGAGATCTTCCTGGTATGCTCATCCCGAGGCAGTTCTGCAGACAATGCTCTGCAGTAAGGATGAGGAGGAGAGAAGAGTGGCAGTCAAAAAGATCTTGGATATGAGACTTATGAGAGGATCTGGGCATGACGAATCAGTTGGTGACGATTCCTTCAGGGTCAGGAAGACTCCTGAAGTCAATCTAGGTGCCAAGACCCTCACTGATCTCATAGATCTGGATAACATCCAGGCTGGCAGTGAGCCCCCTCTTACCTGCAGCCTCACCAATGTTCAAGTCAGAGCTTTCCTGGACAACCCCATGCATGTCCCTGCCTGGCCCTCGCACACCCAGAGTATAGAGCGTTGTGTACAGCAAGTGAGCGAGGCCAGCAGTCACGTGTACAGCCAGGAGAGGAGGGAAGGCTACATCCGAGCTCAGGTGGTCAGCAGGGAGGTGATGAGTAGAAACAGAAGCAAGAAAGACATGTTCTCTATGGTGTGCAGCAAAACCGGGTCGTAGTAGTAAAACCGGTTTTTGTATTTGATGATTTTGTTTTCTAAAGGAATATTAAATTTAATAAATGTGTCAAGATCATTCGTTTCACTATTCTGGATCATTTTCATCCTAATAAATTAACCTGATACATTTACTTTACTTTAAATAAGCTATTTAGTGGTGTTGGTAAAAGGGTGGGAATACTGAATTTTCATAAGACTTCAAGTTAAAATTTACCAAGCAAAAAATGAAAACTTTTCAAATCTGAAGATATCACATGATTCTGCACATAGAACTACTGTACATCATTAATACCATGGGCCGATTTTTCAAACTAAAAAAAAAAAAATTCTTCTCCGTATGACACACCCTACTATGTATGGACATCTTACCTGTGTGTAATATTTCAAGGGAAATGTCTCTTGCACCTGGAGCAGACCCAGACTTCCTCTTTGTACAGTACTGTTTTGTTTGGCATCTTCACAAAACTCAGTGTTGTTAATAGTAAACAAATACTTCTCTTTCTCCTGTTATTTGTCTATTTATATTTTATTTAAAAAAAAGGCTCCTTATATTATATTTCACTTGAGATACTCTACTACTTAAAATTTATATTGTACACAAATGTGCAGGTACAGTAAACAGAATTACAGTACAGTACAAGGTGCAGCTCATGTTCGAACATTCTCTATGAAAATTTTTTGCATCTTTATTAAAAAATTTAGTTCCTTGTTTTTGTAAATAAATCTACTCTTTTTTACCTTTCTTACTTAATTTCTATATATTTAGTTTTGTAGAACTGTTTTTAATTCTGAATTTTATGTATTTTCTTCCAGAATATTAAGAGAGTTCATACCCTCTGGAAAAGTGCTACTTCACGGACCATTAATATTGGCGGACTTTCTGCTGTAATTTATATATTACATCGAACCGCTTTACTTTTTGACCCAAACTTGAAAATTGCATCAAAGACTCATAAGAAACCCTCTGAGCCAGGTGAGTTTTGATGTGTAATGAAACATTTTATCTTTACCAATGTAATAGAAAGCAATTTTTAATAAATATAGTTATGCAGTACTGTGTGCTTTGATTATTCTTCTTGTGGACATTTATTATAACATGACAATGGTAATATTTATTAATATTCTGCATTATTAAAAAAATTGTGAGGGAGGGATGATTTAAGGTCAAGAATAGAGCTTCTTTGTTCAATATATATTTTACTTTATAGACAAATGAAAAGGGCTAGAGAGGGGTCAAGGCCACTATATTATCCCAACTTAACAAATATATAACCAACTTGACTAAAGGTACTGAAAACCTTATATCTAGACACTCAGGCAGTCCCCGTACAAGTGTTTACAAAGTATGGAGTGAGTTTTTTAATCCTGAGCCAGATCTTATTATCTGGACTTTCCATTAAATGTTTGCGTGACATCTGGACTGTGTAGTTTTCTGGCTGAGATTTACATTTCAAATAACTGCAGGTGTAGTATTTCAATATTTGGCCGTGATCACAAACTTAACCCTTTGAGGACGAGAGGTTTAAATCATCATCTTTAAAAGGGTAAAACATTGACCTAAAATTTCTAAAACTAAATACAGTACTTGTGAAACAATATAAAAATCTGGTCAAGTTCCAGTACAGCCTGCCCTCGGTTCATAACATGTAAATGGAGATTTAAAAGAAAATACTAAGGGCCTATGGGAGTGTCCTGAAGATGTTTTGCACGAGTGGGCCACAATAAAGTGTTAAGTGTTGTTGTTATTGCTGCACTTCAACAACTAAGGTCTTTAAGTACATTACGAGGACAGTTATTAGATTTTACATCAACAAATAAAATTTTTGAAAGATAAAACTGGTTAAGTGTGTGAGGGGGGAATAAACATAACAAATAAATAAAATAATACATAGGACTGCAAATCAGTACAGTAGACCTCTTATGAAACCACTAATTTTACAATAAAACATACATAAATGAGGTTTAAATTTAAAAAAAAATAATACCAGCTGATGAAAATAGAGGCATAACACCACTACTTTTTCACTTACATTCTACGAGGATGGAAATAATAAGGGTTACTATTATAAAAGAATATACGATCACTTGAATATATCCAAATAATCAACATTATCATAACACACTTCAAATTAAAAAAATCTTTACACGAAGTTACTGGATGTGCTATTATAGAAATCATATATTAAACAATTATTAATACAGTACTGTGTTTGTTGACACTGAAAACAAATATATGATCACATGTGAAAATACTAATACTCAACTGATAAATGAAGGCCTGACGTCTGATACATTTCACTCTTAGTAAGTCTTGTGGATCCTGTGACATGGTAGGTGTAGGATTAAGGCGACGGCACACTGGGCACTTTTCCTCCCAACACGTTGGGCAAACACAATTGTAAGACACTTTTCTTCTATGACATTTCCTGGGCAAACGACCTTGAACAGAGATATTTAATATGCCGGAAGCCGCCACCCCCATCCCGTGTTAGGAAGGTAAATAAGGCTAGGTAATTTTGGTTGGTGTTATCAACCACATATTAAATATCTTAAATATCTGAGTTCTAATCCATTTTTGAGGAAAATGTGATAGAAAAAAGGGTCTGGAATTGTCTAAACTATCGTTTGCAAAGAAAAAATCATTAGATTCGGTTGGTAGCAACAAATGTAATACAGTTGGTCCTCCTGTACTGCGCACATCATTGTCATCCCTAAAAATCCCATCTAATTCATATTACGCTACATAACATTCAAATGCACCGCGCTTGTAGAACCTCAGAAAACGGGAAACATTGAGAAAGGACAACTCACCTACTCAAGGTTCCTAGACCATGTGTTGTATTGTACCCAGGTATAGTTATATCATATCAAGTGTATGTATTCATAGCATTAAGGATCACTCAGGGTAGGCATAAGATGAATGTTAAAGTCCATTTGAGCCGGACTAGTGTACTGTAAGACTAAGTGTGGATCAGGGTTTGAAGGTCCTACTATTTACGTCTGTGGGCATGTAGCGAACATGACTCCAACAGATATCATATGAAAATACATGAGAACAGTGATCTGGAAAAAGGATAAATGTATCAGAACTATGTGAGGTGTTGACAGTGATCTAGAAACTACTGGAAAGGAAATATCGTGTATGCGTCGGTATGAATTTAATACACCTCGTAGCCTCACGTGACATATACCCACGATAGGTACAGTGATCAGAGAACCTTATGTCTGTGTTCAAATAGTGCAATGTGTGAGAGGAGGATCCCTCATTACAGTTTTTAAGTGACGTTGATACACCCCTGCCATGATCATTCGGCTTTTGTTTCAAGGCGCGTCATGTACCCGCCTCAGATGCCCCGTTAATATTATAATCTCAGGCATTTACCCAAGCACTAGCAAACCAAGACCTTACCTTAGTGTGTAATTTAGGATTAATATATGTGTTTATAAGAAATGAGTGACAATATACCGTAAAGTGTTCAGGTGAGAACCATAAGAAACAAAAGTGTAAAGTGAGGATTGGAAACTGTAGGCCTATGTGACGAGAAGCGGCGGGAAGCCGGCCTTAGTCTTTCCCGTTCTGCCGTCACCACAGGTCAGTGCCCTAGCGGGCTATATCCCGCCCTACAATTAAGGTTGATAAATAGAAGTTACTACAGTTTAAAGCTTTGCTGGATATATAAGTGTGATAGGGATGTGTTTAGGGGTGGGATAACCGCCCGTCAGGCATTATTGCTTAGTCTTTCCCGTTCTGCCGTCACCACAGGTACCATGTGGCCGGAGTATCTTGCCGCCCGGCCGCCATTGTCCACTTGAGCGTCACACCGGGTGGGAATTATTCCCAGCGCACCACTCCACATGAATAGTCACAACTAAGGAGACCGTGAGAAACGGCGGTCGTCACTTGGAGCGACCTATAATACCAGGCGTAGAAATAGTGCTGGTATGTCTCTAGGTGAAGCCCTCGTCTCTACCCACCGAGGGCGGTGTGCGAACGAGGTGTCCGTTGTGTATACCTAAAAGTCACAAGGAGTCACATACTTGCAGGTATGGAGTGTAACAGGTGTGTTGAGATGGTGTTACTATGTATGATAACCGACGGTGCTACAATCCACCCAAGTGGAGCAGTCTGATGTGTTAAGGGATGTGTAAGAAGGAACGACCGAGCTACGGCGTTCCCCATTTGTTATGCAATAAGTTGGTGGATGACCCGCCAGTAATGTAAGAGTCTGGGGCCCAGCTGGGTAACCAAAATTCTGTTGTTCTTCTGAGGAAGGCCAATTCATGTGTATGTTTTTTTACCAGTATGTTTTATAAGGAATAAATCAATTAAGACATGTTATGGTTTCCCCCTTCTTTACCCTCATCGATCTGGTCAATGGAAAACCTAACCCAATGCCTAGTCCACTCTGCCCGCTACCTAACGAGCTACATGCTGTCCAGAGGGGGTCTGGTGGCAGCGACCCTTAGAAATTAAGATTAGAGTTAAGTTATCCCCTTAAATTTAGTGACCCCAGATCTGGCAGTATACTCCTATTACGCGGTCCCACAATCCGCGTTTCACCGTTAACGCGGTGCCTTGCCAGAACCTAACATTTTCACATTCCGCGGTCATGAACCCCATTACGCGGAGAGCGGCTGGCAAGCCACGCCATTTTGGGATCCAAACCTCCCGCCATCCGCCATGTTGTGTAAGAGGCGCGAAAATGGTGCGCACAAGGTCACCCAGTCATCAAAACATTACCGAGTTCTTCACCTGCCACTCACTACAGCCGGCCCAAGTCAGTGATAGTGATAATTATAGTGAGGATATGGACTTATATGAACTTTGGGGGGTTTGACAAAGAGGCCTTGCAAGCCTCTGTGGTGGATAGTGATACAATTGATACAAGTGATACAGGTGAGGGCCAATAATCTGCCCTCTGCCTCGGAACCAACCGCCCATCCCCGTGTGCCCAGCCATCTTTTCTACTAATGTAAGTGTTAAAAAACCTAATATTATTGATATTTCTCTTAATTATTAATTGTGTGTGCATGCCATCATAAAGTTAAGATAATATTTTTACCACAACATAGTTGTGTGTCGTCAAAAAGTGGAGTTTGGGGATCGGCCCGGACTCCATTTCAATTAATCCCAAATGTTATGTTATTCACTTTACGCGTTTCTCACTTTCCGCCGTACCCTCCGGGTTACATTAACCGCGTAATACGAGGACCAACTGTATAGGAAGAAAGCCCTCCAAATATTTTATTCTGTTTCCGTTGCAAATTTATATTTTTCGAGTATTCTAACCTTTTCGATTACACACAGGAAATTAAATTTTCTAATTTGGAGCAACACACTATTTTATCTTACTCCCGCAAGAATGTCCCGCCAATCAGTGTTGCTCTTGAGTCAAGTGATACTCCTGAGTGCCAAATTGGCTAGTTGCAAGATGTCTTTCCTGTGTATATGTCTCCTTCCTCTGCTTGGCAAACGATTCATCGTGTGTTTGGAAACGATACCGCTGCCATTGACATTTTTTAAGACCCACGGTATTTTGTCTACTTCTGTGACGTGTGGAAAGTGCAATTCGGACAAGAAAGGTTGTGTCAACAATACTTCGTTCGATACATGTTCCAAGAAGAATACAAACTCACAAGACCATTCTACACCACTTCCTCCAACAAACAGCATCACTGTATCCTCCAACATCTGTTAATTAAAGTAGTATTTTTATGTACGGGGGAGGGGGTTAGGTAAGGTCCTTCTGGTCTCTGGTTACGTTTCGTGAGGTTTCGTCAAGTAAGTTTTTTTGCACGTTTTTACCCCACAATCCTCTCTACTTCAAAGCCCTGCCTACTTTCAACAACCAATATTGTTAGTAAGGGGGGAGGGGGTATCATATCTCCATAACAGCTCATTTGCGACAGAAATAAAGGTTACTAGTTTCCGTTGTTGACATTACACGAATCTTTACCACACTAAACTCTACAAAATATATTTACTTCATAAAGTTGACACATCCGACTTACCTTTAATTTTGTATACAAAACAAATAGCGAATAACTTTGTTTATGATGTTAACAGTTACCTTCATAAACGCTATGTATGATTTCACACAATTTCTTCGTAGATGATTTGATTGTCTCTGGGTGATAAAAATTGAAATCTCTTAATGTGGATGTCTAATACATTTAGCTTATTGTTTACTAATGGGGGGGGCCTGAACCACACCCCTACTATTGTTTTACTAATGAGGGGGGGGGGCATATTAAGCAGGGGGCCTGAGCCATACGATCTCATAGCAGGTGGACTGGCGTGAACCCTGCCACCAGTAGCGGTTCGAGACGGCTGGATTGTAGTTCCAGTGAAGGAGGAGGAAGCCTAGACACTTAAGCTGTTGGAAGATCCGCCAGAACCGTTGGAAGATGTTGGTGGGAATGCTGAGGATTTGGCCTGTCAGGGATAAAAGAATATGGTATAAGACAGACACCAAGTGGTAGTTGGCAATTATCGGCGTGATGTGCAAAAAATATACTTATTTAACCTACTCAAGCCTAATCTTATCCAACTAATTCTGTGGTAGCGTAATCTTTCCGAATCCCTTGAGTACGATGACCTAATGCTTGAGTACGATGACTTAATGCTTGGGTACGATGACAATGCTTGAGTACGATGACTTAATGCTTGAGTACGATGGTTTAATGCTTGAGTACGATGACGTAATGCTTGAATACGATTACTTAATGTTTGAGTAAGATGACTTAATCTACAGAAAGGCACATGTCAGAGGTGTTTGTGTGTTTATGTCTGTGTGTGTGTGTGTTTATGTGTCTGTTATGTGTTGATATTTCCAGCGTAGTCTATGGTTATGAAATGTCATTAATTACCTATTTTGGGAGAAATAAATCTTACCTAACCTAACTTATACCTAACTCAACTCTTCTCTTCTGTCCAGTACGGTATATGACCTCCTTCCCTAATCTACCTGTACGAGTGTCACATCATCACCACCATCCTGCTAATTACCTTTGTAGGCTCCTGGGTGGATCTCTATAGCTAATTGTGTAACGGAGGTGAGGAGCTCTGGCTGGTGGCTCAGTACCTCCTCCAGCACCTCCACCTCCATCTTCTCTATGTCCATCTTGAGGACGTCGATCCTCCTCCCAGTGTGGCCCAGGCGATCCTTGATGCCTCCCAGACGATCTACCTGGTGGAGGACGTGACGGTGAGAGAGTAGAGAGAGAAAGAAAGACATTTGAAGCGTTTATGCTGCAATTAATGAAAGGTGACTGAAAATTCACACACACAAGAGAAAGGGTATCAGCTGACCTCACACTTCCTGCTACCGATGGTCTGTCTGCCTCTGATGTTACTGAGACCCAGATGAAGGAAGGTGACCTTGGGAGAGCGCTGGTGGTCCTTCATGGCCATGGTGGGGTCGAACGAGAACACCTGTATGGTAAAGTCCCGGACGAAAATTCTTGATACAGTCAAGGTCACAAAGGTGAGAAAATTATATCCAATTACACTTATTTTAATTATAATCAATACAATTATACAAACTGTAAAAAATGTATAAAGTATACAGGAAATAATTGAAAATCAAATGAAAATAGACCACTCGGTATTCATTGGGCGGTTTGAGATGATACTAAAGTTCTAACTGAGTAAATCAAAGCAGACATTTTGTTTAATATTTAAACAAGTAAACTTATTGTACTGTAGTAATTTGTTATATCGGGCTTGAGGCAATTATAAAACCAGTCCAGTTTGATTGTGTAAGTGACCAGGGTGAGTGGAGAGAGGGAGGGCAGGTACACGTGACTCAGTCTGTCACTTAACACAAGAACATAAGAATGGAGGAAACTGCAGCGGGCCTATTGGCCCATACTGGGCAGTTGGATGTAAACGGGCCAGTCCAGCCCTGCCCTGACAGATGTTTCACTGGTCTAAAAAAATGACCTTTTCTAAGAGAGGGCAGACGTGTAATTTATAAACATTTTAAATCTTTATTTGACACAGAAACTAAACAAAAAATATTTAAAATTTCTTTAAAAATATATAATAAGAGATATGCACGTTGCTTAGAGTTGCGAAATTGGCGGTTCATGGGCCCAGGTGTGCCAAATTATTTAACAAATTAAGTGCCCAAAACATTGTCATATATAAGTAAATATAAAAACAGAAATTAATACAAATATATATTTATAAAGTTTTTCAATATATGCGAGGTTTTCAAAATTTATTTCAAACATTCAAGGGTAGGATAAAATTTTCAAGATCTAGCAAAAAAATTAAAGCCCCCAACACACAATCAAACACCCAGCAGTTCAACAATCGAGCTCTGATACTTCTATTTCTCAATAAGGACTGGATAAGGATGTCACTGTCAACTCAATTGTTGAACTCATTGGGTGCTTGTTTGTGTGTTGGGGGGCAGGGGTGGAGAGATGGCCGGACAGCGGACCCGCCATCCAGTTGTCATGATGGTAATGACGGCTAGCCTGTTAAACCTAAGGATTCATATTACGCTTACACGTCCACAAAACCGTCTGAGCCCCCCAGTGGAAACGTCCTCCGTTTTCTCTGTTTCTTTGATGACGTCATCGAGATGTCGTAGTCTGTAAACTCTTGCATCTACCGAGACCCTGTAAACCCCTTTTTCACCTATGAATATCAGAGACCCTGATAATCATAGTGAAATTGTTGTAGGGAGGTTAACGATGGAATTAGTTAATTTTCCTGATAGGAACGTTAGACCAGCGTCTTCGTGTTTGTAGTAAGGCTGCGTGTTGGAACTTGCCCACTGGGATTACCATCCACGACCTTTTGTGATCAATTTAATTCTTGCCTTTGATAGCTCAGTCAGAGCAGTGTTTGTGAAGAGAATATTAGGGAATGAAACTGAGTTTGTAGTCTCAGTTTCAAACGTCAGAGTGTACAGTAACATAATACAGCGAAATAGGGAGTAGGTGGAATCGGTGACCTAGTCAGGGGAGAGGGCGACGGTTGCATTTTTCAAACGGTCAGTAAGCCTCCACGTTCGTCACCCACACAGGTAGGTCATTCCACTCTGTGTTGTAATTCGCCATTTTAAGTGATTTGACCAAATTAATAGTTTGATTGTGCAAGTGTTACAGTAACATAGTTGATGTGCTTTGAGTGAAGTATTGTTTACGTCCTTAACGTCCCTTTGAAACGTGATGTCGTTATCAACAGTCAGTAAGCCCCCACGTTCGTCACCCACAGGTCCCTATCGCAGCCTTAGCCGTGTCTGTAGCGTGGATGTTGCATCCACTAGTCTGGGGAGATGTCTGAGGTCAAGTAGAATCGCTTATCTCCGTGAATCCCAACCGCCAGAAGCTCCACTACCACCTATGGGCCCCATAGCTGGCCAGTCTGACCCTAACGCTCGGCCCATGTGGTGACCCCGGATCACCAAGCCACAAACAACCACTAGCCCCCATCATTGGTGGATGAGTGCACAGCTCAGTAGGGCTATTGGTGTGGTGGTGTTATTCCACCGGAATCATCGGAGTTGTTGGAAGGTGCCACGTGGTGATGAGACTCCCATGGCGGCCGCTTGAGTATTACTCCTGGGGTGTTGAGTGTTGTGCTGGCAGTTACCACTGGTTTTAATGGTGCTTAGGTGTTGTAAGAGTTTATGTATGTTATTGTGTATGTTCACCCAGTCGTGGTGTGAGTAAATTGAGCCTGAGGGCAGGGTACCAGCAGTTCTTATTTTGGTGCATATAACTTTTTCCTGCATCTATTTTAGTGTCTGAATAAATATTGTATTTGTATGTTGGGTCTATTATTCACCTGTGGTATTCACCGTTGTTCTCTTCCTAATGCTTGATACTATAATTACATAGAACATAAGAAAATAAGGAGTCTGCAATTGGCCGGTTGGCCTGTGCATGGCAGCTCCTGTCGAGAGTTACTACCACTCTCTGTCATTCATGAATCTATCCAGCCTCCTTTTGAAACTTTCCAGCGTTCCAGCACTTACTACAAAGTTGCTAAACTTGTTCCACTCGTCCACCACCCTATTTGTGAACCAGTTCCTTCCTATCTCCCTCCAAAACCTAAACGTATCCAACTTAAATCCGTTGCTCCGAGTCCTATCCTGCTCAGATATTATAAGAACTTTATCTATATCGCCTTTATTGATTCCTTTCACCCACTTAAATACTTCTATCATATCTCCCAGCACTCTTCGTCTTTCTAGGGAATGCAAGTTTAGTTTTTTTTAACCTATCCTGATATGGCAGGTTTCTAAGTTCCGGAATAATTTTCGTCATTCTTCGCTGCATCGACTCTAGTCAATTGATATCCATTCTATAATAAGGGCACCAGAACTGAACCGCATAATCGAGGTGCGGCCTGACTAGCGCAAGATGTAGTTGCAATAAGACCTCTGCACTCTTATTACTTACACTTCTAGATATAAAACCCAATACTCTGTTTGCCTTATTTCGAACATTAACGCACTATTTTCTAGGCCTTAGGTCCGGGCTTACAAGTACCCCTAGGTCTCTTTCACAAGTTGACTTCTCTAGGTTGATGTTGTTAAGGCTGTATACATTGACAGTATTCGTTCTTCCAATATTAAGTACGCTGCACTTGCTGGTGTTGAATTTCATTTGCCATTTTTCAGACCACCCCTGCAGTTTATTTAGATCCTCCTGTAGTGCATTTGCATCCTGCCCTGAATTAATCTGCCGCCCTATTTTGGTGTCATTCGCAAACTTGCTTATGTCACTGCTGATACCAGTATCTAGATCTTTAATGTAGATTATGAACAAGAGTGGGCCTAGTACTTACCCCTGGGGAACCCCACTGGTTACACAGCCCCACTCAGATTTAGCACCATCTACGCTGACCCTCTGTGTTCTATCGGTAAGCCATGATTTTATCCAATTTAAAACTTTCCCCTCGATACCATGAGCCTTAACTTTTCTCAGAAGCCTCTGATGCGGTATTCTGTCAAATGCTTTGCTAAAGTCTGAGTAAATAACATCGTAATTTTCGTCATTATCTACTACCTCGAAGATTTTCCTAAAAAACGTCAGCAGATTTGTTAGACACGATTTTCCCTTTGTAAACCAATGTTGAGAGTCGTAGATTAATTTGCTTTTCTCTAAATGCGATCGAATGCTATCTGCTGTAATTGATTCAAGAAATTTCCCCACTACTGACGTCAAACTGATCGGCCGGTAATTTGACGCTGATGCTCTGTCTCCCTTTTTGAATATGGGTACTACATTTGCTTGTTTCCACAAGTCTGGCACAACTCCCGTGTCTAATGATTTTGTAAATAAATTTACGAGGGGTCCGCTAATCTGTTCCCTACACTCTTTCAAGACTCGAGGGAAAATTTCATCCGGCCCTGGGGATTTCGTCTTTTTTAGTTTATTTATCCTCTTAAGAACATCCTCTTCTTTGATAGTGATATTCTTTAATTTCTCTTCTTCCTTTCCCCTAAATATCAGATCCACCTCTGGAATTTCCTCGCAAATTTCTTCTGTGAAAACTGATAAAAAGTAGCTGTTCGATGCTTTGCTTATTTCTTCACTGCTACTTATCACTTCCCCCCTCCCTGACTTTAAAGGCCCAACTTTGTCCTTGACCTTTGTTCTATATACCTGGAAAAATCCCTTGGGATTCGCCTTGGATTCTCTTGCTATTCTGATTTCATAGTCTCTCTTTGCTTTCCTTACATTTTTCTTAACATTCCTAGATAGTTCATTATACCCATTTCTGAGTTGCTCCTCCCCTCCCTTTAATTTCTTATAAATTCCTTTCTTTATTCCTATGTCACGTTTAAGTTTTCTGGTCATCCACCTTGGCTCATTCTTATTTGACCTAATTTTTCTGCATGGTATATTTTGTTCTTGTGCTTTATGTAGTATACTAGTGAATATATTATAGTCATGATCAATTGTTGTGTCATCTATGACCTCACCCCTTCCTACTGGGGACTGACGTGACTGTTCCCAGGTGATCTCACCTAGGTACCTTCTTAACCCCTGATAATCCGCCAACCGAAAGTTTGGGACTCTGACCGTATTGTCATTGTTTTCCGTTTCCCAATTTAGGTTGAACCTGATTTCTCTATGATCACTGTTACCTAGTTCTTCCCCCTACTGTGATATCTCTGATATTTTCTTTATTTGTTATAACTAGGTCTAATATATTGTCACCTCTAGGAAGTCTTCAGATTCATAGTTGCCTACAATGTTGTCCCAGTCAATATTTCTGAAGTTGAAATCCCCCATAATGCATAGGTTGTTATATTTTGCTGCCCTACTCATTTCCTGCCATATGGTCTGAGCTGCTTCTTTCCCAAGACTTGGGGGCCTGTAAATCACTTCCATAATTAGTTTTTCTCTTCCTTCCGTGATTTCTGCCCATACAGACTCGGTTCCTATTTCACCCTTTATTGAATTATCAACGCAACATTTTAATGTATTCTTGACGAAGAGTGCGACCCCTCCCCCCTTCCTACCTTCCCTGTCCTTGTGAAAAAGGTTGTACCCTTCTATATGTGGTACCCATGGGCCTTCCTCTCGCGTCACGCTACCAGGTCAGAGTATTAACGTAAAAGTTGTTATAAGAGTGCCAAGTCCTTCAAGGGTGGCAGCTTGTGTTGCCCGCTCTTATACAGTAAGGGTGGGGCGAACGTTGTACCCTTCACCTTAATATTATTGTATCAAGAACTTTCGTCTGGGACTGTTCATTAAAATATTGTACAGTTATTTAAGACAATATACACATTGAATGATCCTATCCCCCTCCCCTCTCCTTCGCTCATCCCAAATAAAACACCCAGCAGAAGCATAGGACCCTCCACCTACCTCACACCCATAGACACCCATGGCGTCGTCGAAGGACCACTCGTCATTGATGCCGAAGGAGTAAACGAGACAGTGTGAGGGGGGAGGAGCCACGCCTGGGTCGAGACACACGTACTTGTAGCCATCCGTGAACTTGATCAGCCTATTCAGTCCATAACTTTCCGTCCCGCCGAAACTTTTCTGAAACACGCTTAAAGTTTAAGCTATTGCAATACATCGTATGATTAAGGTAGGACAGACACAGTCAGAATTGAAGATATTTGCAACACATAGTAAGGTTAGGGTAGGAGAGACACTCAGCGTTGAAGATAGAGGGTATTTGCAACACATAGTAAGGTTAGGGTAGGACAGACTCTCAGCGTTGAAGATATGTGCAACACGCGCCAGAAATAGTTTTGATACCATTGTTGAAGACCTCGGAGCTAGGGTACCTTAAGTGAGGTATACTGCAAGGTAGGTAGATACCAGGTAACCTCACTCCCATAGGACCTACGCTAATGAAAATAAAAATGAAATTTTATGGGTAGGTAGGTAGGTAGATAAGTAGGCAGGTCAAAAGGAGAAGGCAGGTAGGTAGGCCAGGGGAAGGAGGAGCCGGTTAAAGTGGGCGAGGCAGTTGGTACTGTACTCGGGCAGTAGGTATTCTGGACTTTAAAACCCCAGGACAATAAATATTCTGAGGAAGAGGCATTCAGGGCAGCTGGTGAGGGAAACATAAACAGTCAGTTAGAGATTTCATTATCAGTAAAACCCTACTGACAAGCCTTGAAAAGACCTTCACCTTCTACACCACTATACACAGATAAAAGACTCCCGCCTTATCTGGCCTTTCACCTTTATGGGGGAATGATATACTGTAGGGATATTGTGTAACACTGTTCACTGATTCTAGCACTCAACAGTTTGTTTTCACCGCGTCATAACTGCAGCCTGTTTACGATTTCTGGATCACCTAATGATTAAACACCCAAGCATATTTCACCTTACGATTAACCACTCTAACGATAATCTAACCTATCTCAAACTTATCTCATCTAACCTCCAGGTAATGTTAGGATGTTTTATCATGAGCTGGAATAAGCAGGGGAACAATTTTCTTGTGATCATAATTTTCCTTTAACCTGTTTCACGTTGTAGTGGAATTCTCCCCTACAAACGCTGTTTGTCGCTGCCAAGCCGACCCCACCAATTCCCCAGTGTATGCCTCGTGGTCTAGGTCAACCAGCGCCGCCATACACCACGGAGCGGGGGTCAACTGCTAAGCCACGCCTACCCCCGCTATTTAAGACCTGACCTCGTGGTGATCTCTCTTTCTACCTACAGCCGCAGCCAGCAACACCTCCTCCGCCGCTGCCTGGCGGCCTTCCCTCGCTCCTCCGCCTGCCTGGCGGTCCTCTCTCCCGCTGGCGAGCATGGTGACCCACAAGCTGTCCTTCTCTGAGCGTCCTCACCAACCAGCTCTCTCTACATCACGCTTGTAACCATGCTGCCTTCCCAGCACCAAGCTGCATTGTACATCCAATACAACATGTATATAGAGAGCACATTGTGAGTTTCCTTTCTCCATCCCATCCTGAGTGTGAACCAAACATCTCATACCCCACAACGTCCTCAAGTTATTCAACTGTATTGTATATGTGTATTAATTTTAAGTTACACAATTAAAAAGCTGGGTCTAGAGATACACAAAACCTGGGAGGAATGGTAAAGACGCCTGAGTAGAGGGCCGTGGTCGCTGACCTTCAGACCGAAGTACATGCGAAAATGCAATGTTTGTTCTTAAGTAAACTACGCGACATAATTAGCAATGAAAGTAACACAACATCATTATTTTCACAGAAGAAACTATTGTAGTAAGTATACCACAGGGGTAAGTAACAAACTCTTATTACGATATATTTCGCTCTAGGTTAGAAAACAAATAATCTGATTAGCAGTTGTGTGCAGAGGATGATGGAGCAGGTGTGTGTGTGTGGAAGAGGTGAGGGTGAGAATGCAGGTTGTCGCGGTGATATGGAACCACTGACACAGGCTACAGATTGCATAAAAAAACATTCTGACTTACGTTTGTTGATGTACTAAACACTGTTCTCTCCACGATGAAAATATATGAAAATATATTTGCAGTGACTTATGTTTGAGGTTCAACACATGTTAACTAATCTAATGTCAATCAGATAAATAAATGAAGGGAGAGTGAGCCTGGAATGCTCTGATTGATCCAGTATTTGACGTCGACGAAACTCACGCTCTGATTGGCTGATTATTTTTTTACGTAGATAACGGGGAGCTTCTCAATAGAAGTGACGTACGGCAGCTTCTGTGTCTAGAAAATTGTACAATAAACTGCATTACCGTATCTACTGTCAAAAATATTACTGTATGTACCAATATGAATTAAACTAACCCGGTGCACGTATTTGTGTTTGTTGCGTTGTGTTTGTGTTGTGAGCGCTATGGCGTGACTGAGTGAAAACTGTTAAACACTACTGACGGGTCACCTGGTAAATCACATAATACCTAATAATTCTCAGGATAATGGCACGTCTTTCTGTAACATAAGGCAATATTTACACAACATATTAGGTTCCTAACTAATATAGATTTTAGTGTATGAGAATTATTTAGGGTTTTCGAATAAAATATCACAAGCTGAATTAATTACATAACCCCAGAAAGTTTGGTTTCCAATAATTAAACCTGTTTCTGAACCTCGAGTGCTGGGTAAAATTAATTGTGAAGTTCATTAGCACGTTTAATTATCAAATTCAAATTTTAAAAGCCGGAGTCTTTTTATCACGTGGTCGAGGAGTCCCTTTTCTGTATATATTGAGATTTTGAAAGAAGTCGATTTCTTGGAAGGGAATGAAGAGTTATCGAAGCTATAGTCTAAACTTTCTGGCCCTTGACACTCGATATTTTATTCAAAACTTAAATATACGTACTTTTCAAAATACTGATTAATCCCATCTTAGTAAATCGACATATACCAGAGTCAAGAATTAGTTACTCACCTAGGCAATTTTCCCATATCGCACTTTAAAATTTATTCTGGCTAGAGCCAGACAATTTTATTCAGCTTAGGGGAAACCCTCGAGGAGCCAAAATGATATTATTCCCACTCTTCTTCCTCTAGAAAATAACAATAACTGAACGTCACGCAGTCCGTAATGCAAAATTTGGCAAAAATCGCCTGGGTTCTCTAATTAGTTCTTGAATGTGCATCATGGATTGCAGGAGCATAACTAAACGGCAATTCACCAGTGTTGGTGAATGGCCATGCCTGATCTTCTAACCCCATGTTTCTTAAACTTTTTTGAGTGCGACTCAATGGACGAGTTGACGGTTCTGAGTAAAACCAAGAAATACACTCTGCCATGTTCGTAGAGTGATACGGTATATATAATTTTTAATAAAAGTTTAAAGCCCTGCTATTATAGTCCAGATAAGTTTATTCCTCTAGAAACAGGGCCGCCATTTGCAATGACGTCACTAGTTTCAAACTCATTGCTGCAGTCGGAGGTAATAGAAAGAGATGGCCTCTTCAGACCCCAAATGCCACGTTCAGATAAGTTTTAAGGGTGTTTTTTTATGGTCTAAGTCCTGGACATTTCGTAAGTGAAGAAATGTGTCGTGAAGAGTAGCTTCAAACATAGGTTGGATGGATATATGAGCGATAGGGGTTGGGTGTAAATGGGACTGCCCAGTATGGGTAAGTTTTAAGTGTTTTTTTCTGGTCTAAGTCATGGACATTTCGTTAATGAAGAAATGTGCCGTAAAGAGCAGCTTCAAACATAGGCTGGATGGAAATATGAGCGATAGGGGTTGGGTGTAAATGGGACTGCCCAGGATGGGCCAATAGACCCGCTGCAGTTTCCTCGATTCTTATGTTCTTTTGGACATAAAAAACTCCCATGTTCACATCTCAGCTGTCATGTATTCTTACCTGATAAACTTTTTTTAATGCATTTACAGAGTATATCAGTACTAGATGGAGATACGAGTAAATTTAGAAGTAATGACATTGTCTGGACTTTGTTTTGAGAATGCCTGGTGCTAGTGTAACGTGACAACATAGTGCTGTTATTGTTTTGATAATTCATTAATGAACCACTGGGATATATCATTTATATTAATTAATGGGCAAAATTTTACGATAACTGCCATAAGTATTTTGATGTTTAGATTCGAGATAGGCTATATTGGGTATATTTTAAGTTTAGGTCATCCCTGTACTTAGACATGCAGACTATGTTTTTTATTACTTTTACTTTACTTTATCCTCTTCACCACTGATCGGCTCATTAGCCGCTTGGGCGATCGGTCAAATCTCTATTACGCACTGTTGGCAAGTACTGGGCATGTACCTGCTCTTGAAGGTACCTGAACCTGCTCCAGTGTTGGTCAAGTTTGGTCTTGAAAGAGCTCACACTCGGTGCCGTCACAACACTTTCTGGTAGATTGTTCCAAGAGTTCACAACTCTCACCCCGAAAAAGTTTGCCCTCACAGTTTTCTGGACTTGCGGCTTCTTCAATCTTGAGCTGTGACCCCTTGTGGGGCGAGCGTCCGCCAGCTCCAAGTAAGGACACTCGACTAAGTAGTATGATGGTTTGCGATGTGTTATGAACGACTTAGACCTTCACTTCTACCAGAAATCACTAGTTTTGAGTTACTTCCCCCCCCCCGTTATCGATGTATGTTAAGCTAACCTTTATAACTCATCATACCCTAACCTAACCTAACCTATGATCTGTATTTTCTAATGCTATCGAAAAATGTTTTGCGACAGAAATCCTGTAGAGATAATGTGTCTTAATGTTTAAAGTACTTAATCCCATAGTTAGAATCTTAAGGTTCCCCAGATGACCAAAACCAAAATACTGTACCTGTAATACTGTAGTGGACGTCTCCCCTACAACTGCGTATCCGCATTCCGATGCGCCGCCGTATCCTAGCAACCAAGCGAGCAGTGACAGCAGATGTTACCATAACCTAGCAACGGAACTAGAGACCGGCGACTTTCTCGGGTTTTCCCAACATGACTCATAGAGGACTCACGGCTGCTGGGTATATAAGCTCTGTCTCTCCATTGAGATTCATTCTGGTCTCTCTTCTTGAACAAGCAACACCTCCTCCAGCAAGCTCCACGCTGTCAGCATTCATTCAACCAGGAGGCCAGCAACAGGCAACATCTTCTCTAACGAAGCTCCTGCACATCTACCTCCTTCAACACGCTACTCACCGAACGTCTCTACTGAGCAGCTCCTCACCACACGGCACCTCCAGCACCAGACTGTCTATCATATAACTTATATTATACAAGAAAACCACCTTAGAGTTTCCATCCATCCTGAGTGCTAGACAACATTATACCACGAATTCCTACAAATGGTGACTCCCGGAGATAAGCACTCACACAGGATGGAGGACGGACGGATCTCTCTGCCGACTTTCAACCACAACGTCGAGGACTGGCTAGACCATGTGGAAGCAGCCCTCGCCGGCTCACGAGCGACCGACGAGCAAAAGTATTGCGCCCTGCTCTGTGCCTTGCCCACGGAAGTGGCCACGCGGGTCTCACAAATCATTTCCAACCCTCCAGATGACAACAAATTCGCTACCCTGCGGGCTGCCTTGAAGACGTGTTATCAACAGACCAGCCCCAATCTCCTGCAAGATCTATCCTCTATCTCCCTCGGGAACTCAACCCCGGGACGTCTCTGGGAGGAGATGTGTCGGCTGAACTCCGGTCACACAGACAGACTCCCCCGACTCTATCCTGCGCCAGCTTCACGCACAAAAGCTACCCACAGAAGTACGCAACATCCTGTCCGCAGTAGATTACTCTACGACACCAGAACTATATGCAACCGCGGCAAATAGAATTTTTAACGATTGCGCTGCTGCACCCCTTGCCGCCACGGTCACACCAGTACCTCCCATCGAACTTGTAAGCCGGGTCAACACCCCTCAGCCGAGCAATACCTCACAAGACATCAAGGACCTGTTGCAAATTTTGAACCGCAGGATGGACACCATTGAGCAGTTCTGCTCTTCCATACCCGCTGCTGCGCCAGTTCCTGACTCACACACTACGCCCTACAAGTTCCGACACACAGCAGCCAACCCCCAGCACAAGAAATTTACCCTCTGCTGGTATCACCAGACTTTCGGCCGCAATGCTCGAAACTGTGAGCCCTATTGCACCTATTCGGGAAACGGCAACACCGGAGGCTGGTAGACGCCTCAGCCTCCGTCCCTCCAGACGTCTCATTACTGTGCGTCACCGACCGCACCTCCGGCAAGAAGTTTCTCATCGACACAGGTTCATCTGTCAGCCTCATCCCTCCCTCACTACGAGACAAGTCAAAGCAACCCTCGTATGACCTGTTCGCTGCCAACGGTACCTCCATCGCCTCCTACGGCTTACGCACCCTCGCCTTAGACCTCGGTCTGCCCAAGACTCTGCGTTGGTTATTCGTGATAGCAGACGTGTCTCAACCCATCCTTGGTTTCGACTTCCTCACCTTCCACAAGCTCGGCGTCAAACCAAGTCATCTATGCCTTATCCATGAGCCTACAGCACGCAAGATCCAGGGTTCTCGTGCCAGACACACCGACACTATCACCTGTCTTGCGCCTTCCAACGAGTTCTCCTCCCTGCTCGACGAATTCAAGGAGCTTTTCTCACCCCGAGTCTCCCTACCCCCACCACATACATCGGGAATTTTCCACCACATCGAAACCAAAGGACCACCAGTCTTTTCACGCCCTCGCCGCCTGCGCCCTGAGCTCCTGAACACAGCCAAAGTAGAATTCAACAAACTACTGCAAGACGGCATCATTCGCCCTTCAAGGAGTCCCTGGGCATCGCCTCTTCACATGGTTCCTAAGCAAACACCCGGTGAGTGGAGGGTGTGTGGCGACAACAGAGCCCTGAATCTCGTCACCAAACCTGACAGGTACCCTATTCCGCATGTCCAGGACTTTCATCACAAACTTCATGGCAAGACTATCTTCTCGAAGATCGACTTGGAGCGTGCCTTCCACCAGATCCCAGTAGCACCGGCAGATACCCAGAAGACAGCCATCACCACTCCGTTCGGACTCTTCGAGTACACTTTCATGAGTTTTGGCTTACGCAATGCAGCACAGGCTTTCCAGAGGTTCATGGACCATATGCTTCGCGACCTCGATTTTGTCACCGTCTACATTGACGACATCCTCGTCGCATCTTCGACGCCTGCCGAGCACCGCCACCACCTACAACTCCTTCTCCAACGCCTGCAGAACAACAACATGAAAGTTCATCCTGCTAAGTGCGTCTTTGGAACCTTGGCCATCGATTTCCTCGGTCACAGAGTCTCGCCCAGTGGCATACAACCCCTACCACAGAAGATAACCGCAATTAGGGAGTTCCCCAAACCTGAAACGGCGAAGAAACTCCGAGAATTCCTGGGTTTAGTCAACTACTACCACCGCTTCATTGACAAAGCTGCCACCGTCCTAGCCCCCCTACACGACCTTCTCAAGGGACGCCCAAAGAAGTCTAACAAGTCTCTCGTATGGACTCAAGAGGCTACTACGGCATTCACCACTATCAAACAGCACATTACACGCCTCACCCTCCTGGCCCACCCCGCACCTAACGCCCGGACCACTCTCAGAACAGACGCTTCTTCTACTGCAGTGGGCGCCGTCTTACAGCAGGAGATCAACGGAATTTTCATGCCCGTTGCTTTCTTCTCACAACGGCTTCAACCACCACACCTCAAGTACAGCGCTTTTGATCGAGAACTCCGGGCCATATACCTGGCTGTCAAACATTTCCAGCACTTCCTCGAGGCCCGTCAGTTCACCATCTTCACTGATCACAAGCCCCTCGTCCACGCCTTCGCTTCAGCTTCCCAGTCACATACACCTCGTGTCCTGCGCCACTTGGCTTACATCTCGGAGTTCTCCAGCGACGTCCAACACATTAAAGGCAGCCACAACGAGATCGCCGACGCCCTCTCTCGTTGTATATCCACCATTCTTCCCTCATCTCCACGCATTGATTATATATGGGCAGCTAGCCGCGGCTCAAGAGAAAGACGAAGACCTGGCAGCATACAAGACATCCCCCTCAGGCCTCATACTCCAAGAACTCCCTGTTCCTGGCACAAAGAAAAAATTGTGGTGCGACGTATCCTGTGGACAGCCTAGACCGTTCGTGCCTCACGTCCACCGCCGCGCTGTTTTCGACCGCATCCATGGTCTCAGCCACCCGGGTGTGCGGGCCTCCCAGCGCCTCCTCACGCAACGTGTCGTCTGGCCCGGCATCAAGTCTGATACTAAGAAATGGGCTGCCCAGTGCCTGGCCTGCCAGTCCTCCAAAATACATCGTCACATACGGGCCCCCTTACAAGCCTTCCCTATTCCCAAAGGACGTTTTCAAGTAGTACACCTCGACATCGTGGGACCTCTACCATCATCCTACGGTAGCACCTACATCTTCACCTGCATCGACCGTTTCACCAGGTGGACAGAAGCAATTCCCATGCCCAACGCTACAGCAGAGACTACTGTCCGCGCCTTCATGTCCGGTTGGGTTTCCCGTTTTGGCCCCCCCCGCAACCGTAATCACTGACCGAGGAGTACAGTTTGAGTCACAACTCTGGCAGCACCTCCTACAGTTCCTCGGCACGTCTAGACAACGCACTACAGCATACCACCCTCAAGCCAACGGCATGGTAGAGCGTTTTCACCGGCAGCTGAAGGACGCACTCAAGGCACAGCACGACCCTTACAGCTGGACTGATGCACTTCCCTTAGTGCTCCTCGGCATCCGTGCGTCACACAAGGAGGATATGGACTGTAGCCCAGCAGATCTGACACTAGGCGAGCCCCTTCGGCTACCCGGGGATTTCTCACTCCCTCCTGATCCCAACCAAACCACTCCAGCCGTTCGTCACGACTTACTCCAAAAGCTACGACAAGCAGTTTCTGCATTCAGAGCTACTGCTCCACGCCAGCCTACTCGGCGCCCTGAACACATCCCTCCTGCACTACTCACAGCCGAGTATGTTTTCGTCAGGCATGATGCTCACCGCAACCCATTACAACGCCCCTACGATGGACCCTTCCAGGTGGTTACCCGTTCAGCAAAGTTCCTGACAATTATCCGGAATGCCAGACATGACACCGTCAGCATAGACCCAGTCAAACCGGCCGCCTTACCCGTCGGGCCCCCACCCCAGCAGCACCATCAACAAACTACGCCTGCACCAGTCTACCCGCAGTTACCACCGGCAGCAACACCACGCCCACGACATTTCTGGGCACCCTCTTTTCACCCTCATGTACAATCTGCTCCTGTCATAGACCCTCCTCCTATCATAGAACCTGCTCCTGCCATGGACCCTCCTCCTGACGCAGCCCCTGCAGCAGCAGGAGCACAACAACCATTGCTTGTACAACCTCCTCTAATCCCAAACCCCCTTTCTCCTCCTAATTCTCCCACAGGTTTTGTGTCACTAGACGGAGTTGTTACACGTAGCGGTCGAGTCGTACATACACCTGCCCGGTATGTGTTATGTGTGGGACACAACCCGGACAACATCGAGCCTCCCGCCGCACTGGGAGGGGAGGGGGAGTATTGTAGTGGACGTCTCCCCTACAACTGCGTATCGGCATTCAGATGTGCCGCCGTATCCTAGCAACCAAGAGAGCGGCGACAGCAGATGTACCATAACCTAGCAACGGAACTAGAGACCGGCGACTTTCTCGGGTTTTCCCAACATGACTCATAGAGGACTCACGGCTGCTGGGTATATAAGCTCTGTCTCTCCATTGAGATTTTAGGCCGAAATAGCCCAATGGCGAAGAGGCCAGTAACCCTCAACAACTTTGATTGAGATTCATTCTGGTCTCTCTTCTTGAACAAGCAACACCTCCTCCAGCAAGCTCCACGCTGTCAGCATTCATTCAACCAGGAGGCCAGCAACAGGCAACATCTTCTCTAACGAAGCTCCTGCACATCTACCTCCTTCAACACGCTACTCACCGAACGTCTCTACTGAGCAGCTCCTCACCACATGGCACCTCCAGCACCAGAGTGTCTATCATATAACTTATATTATACAAGAAAACCACCTTAGAGTTTCCATCCGTCCTGAGTGCTAGACAACATTATACCACGAATTCCTACAATACCAATAGTGTGGAATGTTTATACTATGAAATTTGTTATATGGGCAGCTAATATCCATTGAATTAGTTAATATTCTTAGTAATATTTATATATTCAAAATTGTATTACCGTGTTGCACAATAAAGCACAATTAATTATCTAATAACATTTATTTACTGAGCCCATCAGCCGAGAAGGTTGAACAACGACTGTACTACAGCTGGCTGACTCCCTCTTGGAAGCTCACCCCCAACCCGTGACGTCACAACCAATCACAGCTTTTCGCAGTCACGTGACTTTTTAGCAACTTTAACCCTTATTTTTGACACTTTTTGGCCCAATTTATTTTAAAATATCATTACCTTAGTGAATTTAAGCGTTTTCTTTACCCATTGACCTGCCATCTTACGAAAAAATTCCGACCGCCAACTCGTCCATTCTGAATATCTAGGAAACTTTGTTACCCATTGATTCAGATACAAGAAAATAGCTGTTAAATCAAATTATCGTGACATCAACTAGCAATCTAATAGCAAACAATTTAATAGCAAAGTACAACTAACAATAAAGGTCAAATTTCACTTGTTTCTACCCAAAGAATTTTGAGACTTTTATGGTTGCAATCAATAATTTGGAAAAAATCTAAAACACTTCATCTATGACGTTTCCCTCGCAAACGGCCTAACCTAACTTCCTAACCGGGGGGGGGGGGGGGGGCTCCGTCGTCCTGATCCCCGCCTCTCGGCGTTTTATACAGTAGGTCGTTTGCGAGGGAAACGTAATAGATTCAAGTCTTAGAATTATCTACGCTATTGATTGCAACCATAAAATTCTCAAACTTCTTTGGGTGGCAACAAATGAAATAATACCGCAATAGAGTGGTTGAAGGCTCCCATTGTGTACAGGTGACCTAGCCCTAGTAAGTAAAAAAAACAACCTGCAAACGGAATAATTTTGCCGAGTCAACGCGACCCATTGAAAATCAACTCATGACCCGTGGTTTGAGAACCACTGCTCTAACCATCACTGATCTCTATACTGTATTACTAGAACTGATTGAGTCACAGATAAAGGTAGTGTAGTGGAATTCTCCCATACAAACGCTGTTTGTCGCTGCCTAGCCGACCCCACCAATTCCCCAGTGTATGCCTCGTGGTCTAGGTCAACCAGCGCCGCCATACATCACGGAGTGGGGGTCAACTGCTAAGCCACGCCTACCCCCGCTATTTAAGACCTGACCTCGTGGTGATCTCTCTTTCTACCTACAGCCACAGCCAGCAACACCTCCTCCTCCGCCGCTGCCTGGCGGCCTTCCCTCGCTCCTCCGCCTGCCTGGCGGTCCTCTCTCCCGCCGGCGAGCATGGCGACCCACAAGCTGGTAACCATGCTGCCTTCCCAGCACCAAGCTGCATTGTACATCCAATACAACATGTATATAGAGAGCACATTGTGAGTTTCCTTTCTCCATTCCATCCTGAGTGTGAACCAAACAACCCATACCCCACAAATGGTGACTCCCGGAGATTCGCACACACACAGGATGGAGGAGAAACTGATCACGCTCCCAGTCTTCAAGCAACATGGAAGACTGGCTTATCCACACAAAAGCAGCTCTCATCGACTCTACAACTACTGTTTCTACACCGCAGGTTAGACACCCTAGAGCAGCTCTGCTACTCTAAGCAGACACCAGCTCCTCTTCCTGCCCCAAGCACCACGTCCTACCGACCCCAGCACACCCGTCCTGCCTCAGACGCCGACCCCGGCCCAGCAGTAACCCCTGCCGCCCCTGATGCGGCCTCTGTTCCTGAGTGCGGACCCACACACCCCTCTTTTCTCCCTCAGGTACTCCCTGCTAATGTCCTGCACCCTGCTGCAGTCTTGAACCCAGCTGCTGTCACGAGCCCTCATCCGCTTCTGCTGACGCAGCCCCTGCTCCTGACCCAGGCCCACACACCCCAGCAGGCGCATCTGACGACTCTGTACCTGCCGTGAGGGAAGCACAACATTCATCGCCTCCACACACCCTTTTTCTCCCTCTCTTCTCCCACAGATAGTGTATATAGACAGTTGTATCCAGCGACCGGCTCATCCACTCCATCGCCGTTGTCTCACATGAGGCATGCACCGCCCGTTCTGCCTCACATGTGCTAAGCAACTCTGCAGACAACAAGTCTCCTACACCGCCTGGAGGGAAGGGGGAGTATTGTAGTGGAATTCTCCCCTACAAACGCTGTTTGTCGCTGCCTAGCCGACCCCACCAATTCCCCAGTGTATGCCTCGTGGTCTAGGTCAACCAGCGCCGCCATACACCACGGAGCGGGGGTCAACTGCTAAGCCACGCCTACCCCCGCTATTTAAGACCTGACCTCGTGGTGATCTCTCTTTCTACCTACAGCCACAGCCAGCAACACCTCCTCCTCCGCCGCTGCCTGGCGGCCTTCCCTCGCTCCTCCGCCTGCCTGGCGGTCCTCTCTCCCGCCGGCGAGCATGGCGACCCACAAGCTGGTAACCATGCTGCCTTCCCAGCACCAAGCTGCATTGTACATCCAATACAACATGTATATAGAGAGCACATTGTGAGTTTCCTTTCTCCATTCCATCCTGAGTGTGAACCAAACAACCCATACCCCACAAATGGTGACTCCCGGAGATTCGCACACACACAGGATGGAGGAGAAACTGATCACGCTCCCAGTCTTCAAGCAACATGGAAGACTGGCTTATCCACACAAAAGCAGCTCTCATCGGCTCTACAATTACTGTTTCTACACCGCAGGTTAGACACCCTAGAGCAGCTCTGCTACTCTAAGCAGACACCAGCTCCTCTTCCTGCCCCAAGCACCACGTCCTACCGACCCCAGCACACCCGTCCTGCCTCAGACGCCGACCCCGGCCCAGCAGTAACCCCTGCCGCCCCTGATGCGGCCTCTGTTCCTGAGTGCGGACCCACACACCCCTCTTTTCTCCCTCAGGTACTCCCTGCTAATGTCCTGCACCCTGCTGCAGTCTTCAACCCAGCTGCTGTCACGAGCCCTCATCCGCTTCTGCTGACGCAGCCCCTGCTCCTGACCCAGGCCCACACACCCCAGCAGGCGCATCTGACGACTCTGTACCTGCCGTGAGGGAAGCACAACATTCATCGCCTCCACTCACCCTTTTTCTCCCTCTCTTCTCCCACAGATAGTGTATATAGACAGTTGTATCCAGCGACCGGCTCATCCACTCCATCGCCGTTGTCTCACATGAGGCATGCACCGCCCGTTCTGCCTCACATGTGCTAAGCAACTCTGCAGACAACAAGTCTCCTACACCACCTGGAGGGAAGGGGGAGTATTGTAGTGGAATTCTCCCCTACAAACGCTGTTTGTCGCTGCCTAGCCGACACCCACCAATTCCCCAGTGTATGCCTCGTGGTCTAGGTCAACCAGCGCCGCCATACACCACGGAGCGGGGGTCAACTGCTAAGCCACGCCTACCCCCGCTATTTAAGACTTGACCTCGTGGTGATCTCTCTCTTTCTACCTACAGCCGTAGCCAGCAACACCTCCTCCTCTGCCGCTGCCTGGCGGCCCTCGCTCCTCCGCCTGCCTGGCGGTCCTCTCTCCTGCTGGCGAGCAAGGCGACCCACAAGCTGTCCTTCTCTGAGCGTCCTCACCAACCAGCTCTCTCTACTCAACGCTTGTAACCATGCTGCCTTCCCAGCACCACGCTGCATTGTACATCCAATACAACATGTATATAGAGAGCACATTGTGAGTTTCCTTTCTCCAACCCATCCTGAGTGTGAACCAAATATCCTGAACCCCACAGTAGCGTCACACTAGCGCCCTTTTCGTAATTTTCTTGCAAAAATTTTCATGAGTACTGTCAACTGTAACCCCAGCCAGACAATCATATGTAAACAAACATTATGAGATGTATTTATACCAATAAAGAAAATGCACACGAAAATTTTATTAGAAATCTGATATTATAAACTCTTATAATTGAATTTAGTTATTTTACGTGGCTCGATATATTATTTTTTATATCTATCCTCATTATCAAGTGCGGATCTTCATTTGTGCACGAAAATTGGCGCAAGCCAGTCAAGCTAGGTAGTCGGTAGCAAGGTAGGTATCTACCTACCTTGGGTATACTGTACATGCTACTGGAACGGGAAACTCCACACTCGTAAAGTCATTTCATTGTAAAATAAACTAAGGTTATGTAAACTAAAAGTAAAGTAAACCACAGTAAACTTAAGAAATCCAAAGCAAAGTAAAATAAAATAAAGTAACGTACCTTATTTAAACATTTATATTTGTCCTGGTCAAAATAACTAAAGAACTGTTTGATGTCCTGAAGAGATTCAATGCGACAAGACTGAATGGCCGCCCTCGCCTCACCCGCCCTGTCTGTGGTGAGCATCAACAGTACAGTACAGTATAGTGTTTAGCCTAGTAGTCCTGACCTATGCACCAATCTATCAAGAGTGGCTTTGTATACGTACTTCTCTATAATATTTTTATTCTATTTGAGTTTCAATTTCATCAATACACATTGTACACATTATTCGACCGTAAGCTCGTCTAATTATTGGTGGTTGGTACGAAAGCAAAAACCGCCAACACTAATACGGTCTCGCTTACCGTTGCTGGTGGTGGTGACGACGTTAGGATTGTTGGAGTTGGAGGGGGGGTATGATCTTACCCGACCATCCTGATGTTCCAACACCATTCTGTCAAAAGTAATTAATGCAGTTCATTTGTCCATCTGTCTGTTGCGGAAATACTTAGCAAAATAGGATCACCTGAAGAATCTCCACCCCAGCTTATTTCACCTGAAGTGTTAGGGTGGTTTATCTTCAAGTGAAATAAGCTGGGGTGGTGGTAATTCTTCAGTTGATTCTCAAAATAAATTCAAAGAACGTGGTCCGCTATATAACATTTTAAGGATTACGTGATCTTGTTTAACATTTTAGGGATTATGTTGGTCCTCTAATATTTTAGGGATTATGTTGGTCCTATTTAACATTTTAGGGAGACGAATGTTAATTGCCATTTCCTTTTTGCTCACATTAAAATATATAGATATATATAGGCTATAGGACCCAGGGGAGGATATGGTCCAACACCCAGGGCCGTTACTCTATCAATGACACAGCAGGTTGAGCGTGGCGTGGCGTGATGTACAGTTAGTTTACCGTATACTCACATGCCTAGGATGACTAGGAGGAACACGGCGATGGATCCTTCCTTCAGTAACACTCGAGCAGCCATCTCTCTCCCTCCCACTTCCTCAATCCTTCTCGCTCCTTCCTTTCTCGTTCCCACTCCCTCACTCTCTCGCTTACACTCACTCTTTCCCACTTCACTTAATTAAACCTGAAATAAAAGGAAAATTTATATTATTACTATTACTACAAACCGCAAAAAAAGGTACATATTCTTTTGGTAAATATTTTGAATGTGATTTTATTCTTGTTTACTGTTGGTGTTAGTTTGTGTTATTATTGTGTTTTAATGTAAATATACCAATAAAATGTATTTGTACAAGTAATGGAATTTGTTCAGCATCTGGTTTAAATGTATATAATTATAAAACTTCATATTTCCTACACACAGGTATTTAAGTAACTTTACACAGTTATATAAGTAACACAGGTATATAAGTAACAACACAGTGTGTTAACGCTCATAGGAGCGTTATTGGTTTGTTGCTGGAGAAATAAACCCTCAACGCTGACGCGTACCATATAGTACCATATAATTCGGTCAAAACCTGTCAATGAACAATTCACATATAACAAATGCTGTTATCTCAGGACACGTGGTGTGAATAATACAATCAAATTACAGTACATAAATATAATTATTAAAGTTATTTAGAGTTTCTTATAAGATTCTAATACTTCACGATCACTCACGTTTTAGGGTCTAGTGGTCTGAACCAAAGTGTTGTCTGTCCTGTAGAAATCGGTATACTGCCGTTGGGGGCAATCCCAGCCCGGAGGCGAGGCCAGATGTTTCGTATTGAAACAAGTCAACAACACACAACACGTTGTCAGCATTGCCTCTCTCTTTCTCTCTCTCCCTCTCCCTCTCTCCCAGTTTATCTTACTGTGGCGGTAACACTCCCCCTGTCGGGCTTCTCACGAAATCACGGCATACTATTAGATTCAGTCTCCGACCCCTTCCAACAGGCAGAGTCTCGTTACTGGGCGTATTAACACTGAGTCCTTTGTCTTCACTTTAACACTTCGCACCAGGCCATCTTTGCTCGGTAGAGAAATTTGGATAAATCATCACTCTTTAACAAACGCAATCAATAAAATATTTATAAAAATAAACTTTCACATTGTAATGTTCTAAATCTTCTAAAGCAATCGTTACCGTGAGTCCGTACAATAGAAATCAATAAAGAAAGACCCATAGCACCTTCACAAGCTGCTATAGTTAAAAAATAAAGTGAAATAGGCTTCAATTCCTACTTTAGCTAAACAAATTACCATGACTCAAAAATTACCTAATATAATAAATTCTAAACTAAGTAGAACTCTAAGTAAATGTTTTTGATTAGAAACAAAATTTCATAACCCACAGAAAACTACAGTAAGAGGAACAAAAATAAATATTAACCTAAGAATTGACATTAGTTTTAATAGTTTAAACCAAAACTTTGGTCTTGTAAACCAAAAATGAAATTTATTTTCTTAGAACTTCAGAGAAAAAAGTAAACTTATATCTTTAATTCCCAAAACTAATATTTTATTAAACTACTCTCTGAAATCTTATTCTTTATTCTTCCTCTTATTTTTGCAACCGCATTGCTATTTACACGTCTTATTCATCCTTTATCTATAGGTCTTACATTACACCGGTCAACACAATTTTTCTGGCACAAGGTTTTTAAACGGATTTTAAGTAAATTTGGGGTGCAGAATCCAAATATGACTTTGGTTTTTGTCTATCACATCAGGTTTGTGAGATATACCATATTGCACTTTTGCTGGGAAACGTAAACTTTTGGATCAAAATTGACGGTTTAAACATGTATACATAAATTTTTTCAGCATTATAATTTGTATTTTTCTATAACCAAAAATTGTTAATATAAAATTGGAAAGTTAATGCACATATAATATTTAAATGTAACATTGAAGGGTGAAAAAAAAACAATTAATGTACGGTAGAAATAGTGCAAGAATTAAGATCAAGTTACAGTTACATAAACTTCCTCTTTTTGGCCGACCTCTTATGTACAGCTTCTGGAATGTCTCTCAACAAACTCCAGCAGTAGTCCGCCATCATGTTCGAGTCCCATCGACCTTGGTAACGTTCTTCCATTACTTTAATGTCTTGATGAAAGCGCTCCCCTTGCTCCTCGCTCACTTCTCCCAGATTTTCTGGAAACTCGTCCAAGTGACTGTGAAGTAGTGAACCTTGATACTCATTCTGCATCCAAGTGCTTGTAAACTCAAGAGCAGCTCTTCCACAATTTCTTGATAGTTGTCCACTTTCTTGTTCCCTAAGAAGTTCCGCACCACATTAGAGAAAGCATTCCAAGTTCTTGCCTGTGCCTCAGTCATTGTTGCAAGGAAGTGTGGATCTCTGAGTAGTGTTCTTATTTGAGGTCCATCAAAAATCCCTGCCTTTTTCTTCTCGTCGCTAAGACTTGGAAAGGTTGAGCATATATATCTGAAACACTCTCCACTATGATCAAGAGCCTTGACGAATTGCTTCATGATACCAAGTTTTATGTGCAGAGGAGGAAGGACAATGTTTTTCCTGTCAACCAGAGGATCGTTAATGATATTCTTGTCACCAGGCGTCAAACTATGTCTTGGTGGCCAATTCTTTTTCACCCAATGGTCTGCTGTAGCCCTGCTGTCCCAGTAGCACAGAAAACAGGGGTATTTTGTGTACCCTCCTTGCTGGCCCAATAGAAAGTTTACCATTTTCAAGTCCACACAAATTAACCATTCATGAGCATGGTATTGCAACCTCTCTAGAACAGTCTTAATGTTTTCATACTCTTCTTTAATTTGTACAGAATGTCCGATTGGAATTGAACCATACTTGTTTCCGTTATGAAGAAGAACACATTTCAAGCTCCTTTTAGAACTGTCAATAAAAAGTCTCCAATCCTTACTATCATATGCTGGTAGTCCCATGGAGAGAAGAAGTCCTTCTACATCATTACAAAAAACAAGCTGGTCATATGAATGAAAGTACTTCCGCAGTTGCTCTTCTCTGTTGCGATAAAAGGAGACACTCGTGCCAGGTTTTAAGAGTCGTTTCTCTTGAAGCCTGGAAGCTAACAATTCAGCAGACCGTTTTGGCAAATTTAGATCTCTGACCAGATCATTCAATTCTGACTGAGTAAACAACGTTGGCTTTTCACAATCTTCACCAGATGGCTTGAAAAGATCAGTCTCTTCATCTTCATCAGTAGAAACAGGTGAATTCCGGTCTATATCCTCAATCTCTGGTAGCTCAGTAAATTCTAGCACGTTACGTGATGGAGCAAATCTGAGATCAGATTTGGATTCAGCACCTTAAAGTTAGTAAAAAAACAGTTAAAAGGTTTCATGCCAGAAAAAAAAAATATTTTTTTGTAGACCAGTGTTATTAATGCAAATTGTAATAATTTCACTCGCTGCAGGATTAAACAACAGCTCTTTTTGGTTCTCATACATTCTTTTTCTTATTTTTTTAGGAGCTATATTAGTGTTATTTATTTATGTTGTCCCTCTTGCTTCTAATGAACCATTCAAGTTTTCAGCTACAGCTTTAATAGTTATTTCAAGATTTTCTCTATTTTTGACAGCTTTTATATTGTTAAAAGACCCTCTTTATATTACTCTTCATATTTCTGTTTTTAGATCCGCAATTTCTTTAGATATATTTTCACTTGATACCACTTCTTCCCTAGTAAGAACTATTTATAGACCACCAACAATAACTTTTACTTTATTCATAGTCCTATACCGTCTATTGACTCTTATCGTTATTGTAAAAATAGTTAATCTTTATTCAAGGCCGCTTCGATTATCTTATTAATGACGACACCCATTCGCAAAGGCCATCCCCTTGTAGGGGTATCGAGATATTAGAGTTGTCTAGCACTCAGGATGGAAGGAAACTCTAATGTGGTTTTCTTGTATAATATATAAGTTGTATGATAGACAGTCTGGTGCTGGAGGTGCTGTGTGGTGAGGGGCTGCTTGGTAGAGACGTGCGGTGAGTAGCTTGTCGAAGGAGGTAGATGTGCAGGAGCTTCGTTAGAGAAGATGTTGCTGGCCTCCTGGTTGAATGAAATGTTAACAGCGTGGAGCTTGCTGGAGGAGATGTTGCTTGTTCAAGAAGATTGGTCAGAATGAATCTCAATGGAGAGACAGAGCTTATATACACCCAGCAGCGGCTATGAGTCATGGTGGGAAAACCCGAGAAGTAGCCGGTGACTAGTTCCGTTGCTAAGATACGGCGGGCATTGGAATGCGGATACGCTTGGTTGCTAGGGAAGACGGCACATTGGAATGCGATAGGCAGTTTGTAGGGGAGACGTCCACTACACCCTCTTTAAAATTACTAACGGAGCTTTAGTAGATATACCTATTCCAAGAAATATCTCAACATTCTGAAACTTTGGGTCCTTATTAGGTTTACGTTTAGTTGTTCAAATTGTTACTGGTCTTTTTCTCGCTATACACTATACTGCACATATTGATTTAGCTTTCTCTAGTGTTGCTCATATTTGTCGAGATGTAAACTACTGATGACTTCTTCGTACACTCCATGCTAATGGGGCTTCTTTTTTCGTCATTTGTCTCTACTTACATATTGGACGTGGTATATACTACGGGTCCTATTTATTTTTTCATGCTTGAATAGTGGGAGTTGTTATTTTATTTATAGTTATAGCAACAGCTTTTCTAGGATATGTTTTACCTTGAGGTCAAATATCTTTCTGAGGTGCAACAGCTATTGCTGACCTTTTTTCTGCTATCCCCTATATTGGGACAGAACTTGTTCAATGAATCTGAGGCGGATTTGCAGTATATAATGCAACACTAACCCGTTTTATTACAATTCATTTTTTGTTACCATTTTTAGTAGCAGCTGCAACTCTTATTCACATCCTGTTTATCCACCAAACTGGAGTTAATAACCCACTTGGAATTGCAAGACATATTGATAAAGTTCCATTTCATCCTTATTTTACTTTTAAAGATGTTATTGGATTTATAGTTATACTAACTGCACTAATTTTGCTAACTCTTCTAAACCCTTACCTCCTTGGAGATCCTGATAATTTAGTGCCAGCTAACCCACTAGTGGCACTAGCCTATATTCAACCTGAATGATATTTCTTATTTGCGTATGCCATCCTACGGTCAATTCCAAACAAACTGGGAGGAGTAATCGCTCTTGCAATATCAATTGCAATTTTAATAATTCTACCTTTTACCCATACTTCTAAATTTCGAAGCCTTACCTTTTATCCTCTTAACCAATTTCTGTTTTGGTCTTTAATTGCAATTGTAATTCTGCAAACCTGAATTGGGGCTCGACCTGTTGAGGATCCTTTTGTTATTACAGGACAAATCCTAACAGTAATGTATTTCCTTTACTATATCATTAATCCTCTTTTTCACTCTTATTATAAGATAAACTACTTGACTGACAGTTTAGTTTATTTAAAACATGTTTTGAAAACGTCAATAAGGACACTAAAACGTCTTAACTGCCATTATATTTTCAATATACTAAATTAGTTATAAACTAAATTATAAAACAGTAGCATAATATTTTTATTCCTATGAAAAAAATTAAATACTTAAGAGAAACTGGTAAAATATTTTTCAAGCTAATCCTATTAGCTTGTCATAACGAAGACGAGGAAGAGTTCCTCGAACTCAAATAAATGCAAATCTTACCCCTGCCATCTTTGCATAAAAAAGGGGTCTAGAAGGACCTCCACCTAAAAATAATAATGCAAATAATGCACTTATAAACAAAATTCTAGCATACTCAGCTATAAAAATTAAAGCGAAACCACCTCTTCTGTATTCAGTATTAAATCCCGACACCAACTCTGATTCGCCTTCTGCAAAATCAAAGGGAGTTCGATTTGTTTCAGCTAAACATGAAGCAAACCAAATTAAAGCTAATGGTAGTGTAACCCACAAAAATCATACGTTTTTTTGGTATAAGTTAAAAAGTTCTAAGTTGAAACCACCAACTAAAAAGATAAAGGAAAGCAAAATTAAAGCAAGACTTACTTCGTAAGAAATAGTCTGAGCAACAGCACGAAGCTTCCTAACAAAGAATATTTACAATTAGAAGCTCAACCAGCTCTTATAGTTGAATAGACTCCTAATCTTAAACAACACAAGAAAAACAGTACTCCACTGTTTAAATTTATTATTCCAATTTCATAAGGAATTACTAACCCCACAATTAATGCAGTAAACAAACTAAAAACAGGTGAAGCGTAATATGAACGAAAATTTGATTTAACAGGTACGGCTTGCTCTTTGGTAAATAACTTAACAGCATCCGCAAAGGGTTGTAGCAGTCCAATAAAACCAACTTTATTTGGTCCCTTACGAATTTGAATGTCACCTAAAATTTTACGTTCTAGTAAAGTAACAAATGCGACACTTACAAGAACACAAATAATTAAAATTAAATAACTCACATATATAACTAAAGCTATCACAAACTATTTTATTCAAATATTTTTGAATAAAATAGTTTATTACTTATAGAAAACTCTATCTAATTAGATCCTAAGTCTAATGCATCATATCTGCCAAAGTAATATAGTTAATCTATAATTAAAAATTATTTTAATTACTAAATCCTTCCGTACTAAAGTAATTCTTACTTTCTTAAAAGATAGAAACCAACCTGGCTCATGCCGGTTTGAACTCAAATCATGTAAAAATTTAAAAGTCGAACAGACCTCCTCCACAACTACGCCATGGCGAATTTTTAATTCAACATCGAGGACGCAAACTTTTTTGTCGATATGAACTCTCAAAATAAATAACGCTGTTATCCCTAAAGTAACTAATATTTTTAATCAACAATAATGATCATTACACACAAATATATATAAAGAATATTAAACTTTCAACTCATCTGATTATATATTAAATTATTAAGCTTTATAGGGTCTTATCGTCCCTTTAAAATATTTAAGACTTTTCACTTAAAAGTCAAATTCGATTTTTGTGTTTGAGACAGTTTGCTTCTTGTCCAACCATTCATACAAGCCTCCAATTAAGAGACTAATGACTATGCTACCTTCGCACGGCTAAAATACCGCGGCCCTTTAGTTTGATCCCAGTGGGCAGGTTAGACTTTATAAACCATCATATAGACATGTTTGTGATAAACAGGCAGAAGCTTTATTTGCCGAGTTCCTTAACCCACATCAATCAATAATTAAAATTTATTAATTTTTCAATATTTTAGTATTTACAAAATTTTCTACTAATAAAATCATTTTATCTATAAATACAAAGATTATTAATATTTTTAGATACAACTACAAGAAGAATATAAATAACTTTAATTTAAAAATTAGTTAAAACACTTTATTTATATGGCTACTTCTAAGCCAAATTTAACTATTAAATAAGTTTCTTCGATACTATTTTATATTTTGAATAAGAAGCTCAACCCTCCTATTCTTACATTTAACTTTCTTTATATGCTAAAAGTGAATTAAATTCATTTCTCTATAAACCAGATATCAAAGGAATCGTTTAACATTTCACCACTAAATTAACATTAAAGATATTTATGCCACTGTAGTGGACTTCTCCCCTACAACTGCCTAACTGCGTAGCCACGCCACCACCTGTTACCGTCTTCCCTAGCAACCAAGCGTATCCGCATTCCAATGCCCGCCGTATCTTAGCAACGGAACTAGTCACCGGCTACTTCTCGGGTTTTCCCACCATGACTCATAGCCGCTGCTGGGTGTATATAAGCTCTGTCTCTCCCTTGAGATTCATTCTGACCATATTTCTTGAACAAGCAACACCTCCTCCTCCACGGCTGCCTGGCTGCCCCTCGCATCTCCTCGCCTGCCTGGCGGTCCTCGCTCCCGCCGGCGAGCATGGCGACCCACCAGCTGTCCTTCCCTGAGCTTCCTCACCAACCAACTTTCATTCTGCCCATTTTCCTGAACAAGCAACACCTCCAGCAAGCTCCACGCTGTTAACATTTCATTCAACCAGGAGGCCAGCAACAGGCAACATCTTCTCTAACGAAGCTCCTGCACATCTACCTCCTTCAACAAGCTACTCACCGCACGTCTTTACCAAGCAGCCCCTCACCACACAGCACCAACAGCACCAGACTGTCTATCATATAACTTATGTATTATACAAGAAAACCACATTAGAGTTTCCTTCCATCCTGAGTGCTAGACAAATTTAATATCCCGATACCCCTACACCACAATAACCTTTTTATTAATTTAGCTCTTCCTTTTTCGGGATCAATAACTACTTTTAAAATTTTAATTTTCCCTGATACACAAGGTACAAAAATTTACTTTTGCTTACTTATTATTAAATTTTCATTTATTTCACTATTCTTTTAAAATACTTTTAACTCCAGCCTTTATCTCAGTTTTCGATTCAAAATTTACATTTCTACTTACTTCTTTTATATAAAAATATTTTTCTCATTTAAATTCTTAACACCAAATAACAATAGCAAAGATTTATAATACTCAAAATATAATCGATTTGCACGATAAACCTTCTCAACGTGAGATGCTAAACTATAAAGCTTTATTTCGATTATTTCTAGGGACACTTTCCAGTACACCTACTATGTTACGACTTCTTTCATTTTAAATGAAAGTGACGGGCGATATGCACATAATTTAGAGCTCATATCAAAAAAGCTTATTAAACTCCTTTTACAATTACATCCACCTTCCGTTATAAATAAATATTATTGTAACGCATTTCTACTTACCTATCAGCTGCACCTTGACCTAATATATTAAATTTTTTAATCCCAATAATTAGCTTTTTCAAGATTATTTAATAATGACGCTATGCAAACTGAGAAATTTACCAAGATAAGTAAGATTCTGCGTGTTTTATCGTTTATAGAACAAGTTCCTCTAACAAGACTAAAATACCGCCAAATTCTTTGATTTTAAAGAATATAACTATTAATATTCAAGCATTTAAATTTTACTCCCAGGTGTAATAGGGTATCTAATCCTAGTTCATACCCCGGCGTCTATAGTTTCATCTTTGTTATATATTAATTTAATTTACTAATTAACAATCTAATTTTACCTTTATAAAATAAACTAAACTAACTTATAAATTATTAATTAACTGCTAACTAAATTACTTTTACTCAATCTTAAAGTGTAACCGCGACTGCTGGCACAAAACTTAGTCAGACTTCTTATAACTACCAAATCAGGCTACCGCCCATAATTTAATATTTTATACCGTGATTTTAACTTTCTTAACGCCAGTTTATACTTTTTAATTAAACTTATTTTTAATAAGCTTACTTATTTTTTACTCCCCACAATTATTTACATGTATTTACCAGTTATAACGTAAAAGTATTAAGCAAGAATCAAACTTCCATAAATGTACAAATAATGATCCATCAAATTTTTTAAATTTAATAAACATACTATAATTAAAGAAATTTTATTATCAACATTTAAATTAACAATATAAATATGATTTTAGACATAAATAATTAAACAAATTAATATAAATTATTTTTTACCAAAAAAAATCTGTCCCACGCTTGAGTTAAGCTAAGAAATTATGAAGGTATAAGACCATATCCCCAGCGTGGAGATTAAGGCGAGTTTTGAAGAACCTTTGTCGCTGACGTAATGTTGGGAGATATTCTTTTACCCACCTTTTCCAAAATTGGCTCTCAATGAATTGGGTACTAGGGTGTGTCAATTTTGTCAACATGTTAAAAATCAAATTTGGTAGTCAAAATATTGTGCCTCTTTATGTCTAAACTTGAGATTAGCAAACAAAAATGAATTGAAATAACCCTCACCTACATCAATTATACCTTAAAGTTTCAAATATCAGTATTTCAACAAATTAATGAGACTTGATTAGAATTATTCACTTGATATTAACTAATCTCATGTAAGCATATGGATTATGGAGTATTTTATGGTTCTATAGCTTGTGTACAATATGCATGTCAGAACATGAACATGAACAGGCTCTCAGTTTAATCCTTGTTTTGACTTGTACCAAGCGTGAGGATAAGGCGCCCGGCTCACTCTCCTTCTAGATATCATAGACGGTGGTTTGCTCTCATTGCACTTGCACCTACTCTACCAGACGAATTCTACATTTTAATTATTGTAAGTAGGGCATATTGATTGTCGCAGTTACTTATATCATTGTATAAAACATTATGTTCTAAGAAATTATTATGTTATTTCTGTTACAGCATTTTTGATAAACAAATTGATATTTTTTGAAACAACAATTGAATTATGAAACATTGAAATATTTTTCTATTTGTCAGATAGTGTGAAGATGTCAAAATTGAAGACAAGAAGTCAGTTGTCAACCCACTTGAGCCTGCTAGTTGGTAAAGGGAAGGAGCTTCCTGTATCAGAACTTCCAACAGTGAGAGACATGCTAAGATTAGGGTTACTCCTTCGAGAAAAAAATGCAAAGGACAGAAGGAACTATACAGATAAAGAACTCATAAATGACATGATAGTCCCTCTTCTGCATCAATGGACAAAAGCTAATGCACTATTCAAACCACCTGTGATTAATCAGTGTCGAACTATTGAGCTAAAACTAACGAAATTATGGCACAAAGCAGTTGAAACATCACTTGGTAAAGGAAACTTGGCCAGGAAAACTGAATTTCTGCACACACTTGATACTCTGTTTGACATTTTGACCTGCAAGTGCTCCATACAATTATGTTCTGAATCCAACTGTTCTCACTCAGGTAAGAGAGAAAATAATTCCCACATTGATTGTGGTTGTCCTCGTGAAAAGAAGATCCCTGTTTTAGAGCTTGAATTTATAAAGGCACAGAGGACAAAGGCAGAAGGCCAAGGAAGTATGCAAATGGGTTCAATAGATTATTCAGAAACAAAGAAGCAGATTGCTAATGCCAAGAAGAGAGAACAAATCCGAGAGAGGGAACAAAAGAAGAAAATGAAGAGTGAAGAAGCCATCCAAAGAGAGGAAGAGCTGTGTCAAGATGTTTATCACTTCTTTGATAGTTCTTCTGATGAACAGGAAGCAACATCAGATGATAGTTCCAAAGAGCCATCTCAACCTTTACCAAAGAAAATGAAATACAACACAAGAAATATTTCAAACATTGCTTTAGCTAGTATTCGCCACCATGCTGGACTTCGTGAGGCTGCAGAAATTGCAACTGCCGCTTGGATAGATGCAGGCCTCATCAGCCGAGAGGATGTATCTTTGGTGATAGATCATAATAAAATTAGAAGAGCACAAGAAAAAATAATGAAGGAAATATCTGATCAGCATGAAAAAGATTTAAGCGAGGGAGGGCTCTCCTGTCTTTTGTTTGATGGAAGAATAGATGACACAAAAGTTTTGCTAGAAGTAGAGGGAGTGAACAGAAAGTTTCCAGGTCTCATCAAAGAAGAACACTACTCTGTCTGTTCTGAGCCTGGTGGTCGGTTTTTGTTTCACTTTGCTCCCGAAACTGAAGTAGAAGGGAAGAAACATGCAGAGGTCATTGCTGATCATATTTTATGTTGGGTTCAGGAGAGAGGACTTGGCAGTTCACTGCAGGCTGTTGGTGGAGATTCAACTGCAGTGAACACCGGATGGCAGGGGGGTGTAATGACGCATTTAGAGAAAAAACTAGGAAGAAGACTTGTTTGGATTGTATGTGATTTACATACAGGCGAGCTACCTCTTCGTCATCTCATCCAGGAACTTGATGGTCCTACAAAGAGCAACAACAAGTGGTCAGGTCCCCTTGGCATCATGCTGGATGAAGCAACACAACTAGAAATAAATACAACCTTTCCAAAGGTCGAAGTTGGCCCTCCCCTTCCGGCGTTGTCTGAAGGAGTCATCAAAGATCTCAGCACAGATCAATCCTATGCTTATCGTATTGCCCAAGCAATAAGATCAGGAGAAGTGCCTCAGTCATTGGCTCTCTTGGAGATTGGACCTGTCAGTCACAGCCGTTGGTTAACTACAGCTCTTCGTTTCTGCAGGATTTGGATTTCCAAACACGAATTGAAGGGCAAAGTGCTGAAGAATTTGAGGTTAAATGTTGAATTTATTATTGGAGTTTATCTTCCCCAGTGGTTTAGTGTGAAACTTAATCCTATGTGGGTGGATGGGCCCAATCACCTTTTGTTTCAATTGCAGCTAGTAAGAACACAGAGGAAGGTAGTGAGGGACATCGTGTTACCTGTGGCAAGAAGGTCCGCTTGGTATGCTCGATCAGAAGCAGTTTTGCAAGCAATGCTTTGCAGTCAATGTACCAATCTCCGAACCGAGGCTGTAGAAGTCATTCTAAAGATTAGAGGAACGCTAATAGATGACGACCAGTTGGGGGACTGTTCGTTTCATTCAAGAAAAGTTCCCCCAATAAACGTCAATGCCACCAATTTGTCAGAATTGGTTGACTTGAGTTTGGAAGTCTTAGAGCCACCATTGACAACAAGTCTAACTAGCCAAGAATTGAGAAACCTTAAAGAGACTCTAATGCAGGTGCCGAAGTGGCCTTCCCACACTCAAAGTGTGGAGAGATGTGTGAAAATGGTCACAGAAGCAGCCGGCCATGTTTACAGCCACGAGAGGCGAGAAGGTTACATCAAAGCACAAATAGCAAGCAGACTACTGATGACAAGAAACCAAAGCAAAGAGAGTATGAAGGCATTGGTTACTTTCAAATAGACTACGGATAATAAAATATAATAATTTGAAACTTGAAACAGTAACATGTGTGCAAACGCTGGTTATGTTATAATTTCACAAATATGTACACTTAAAAATCCATTTGATGTAGGTAGGACTTATTATAAAAAAAAATTTATGCCAGAATATTGTTTTGCATGCTTAAAGACTACAATAAATTGCTACCAAATTACTCGATTTTCAATTTAGCCAGTTCACCCCCTAAATTGACACACCCTATAGGGTACCCTTCTGTCATGGACCGATCGCCTCCGGTGGACAGTGTCTCCGGGTTTATCAGTAGTATGTGAAGCGGCGTTACTGCTTCTAGATCCTTTGGGTAGTCAGACACTGGGGTGATGGGCCTTCCTTTGATGATCTCTTCTACGGCACAGAACACAGTGCTGAGGCGTTCATCGTCTAGTGTCTGGGTGCCCACCACTCCCTGGAGGACCTTCCTTTCAGTGCGGATTTGTTGCTCCCACACTCCTCCTATGTGAGAGGCTGTCGGGGGGTTGACCTGCCATTCTATTTGTTTCTGTAGAAGGGCATTCCCGACCTTGTCACTGTTGTTCCAGCCGTTCACCGCATCTCGTAACTCTTGGCTAGCTCCAATCACGTTGGTTCCCCTGTAAGACCGAACACGCTTGGGAGGTCCCCTGCGGCAGGTGAATCTTGTCAGGGCATTGGGGAACGAGTCAGTGTCTAGTGAGGTGAGGACTTCTAGGTGTATGGCTCTGGTGGTCAGGCAGGTGAATAAGCATCCCCATCTCTTCGCCCGGGCTCGTCCTTGTTTAACCAAAAAATGGGCTGAAGCAATCAATTCCAGTGTAGATGAACAGCTGGCTTCCTGGGCGCACTCAATCTTCTGGCAGGTCGGCTTGGCGTTGATGGGTAGAACTCCAGTTGCTTCTTCGGCAAGTCACACACGTCCGTATTGTGCGGTCGAGTAATTTGCGGCACTTAGGTGTTCAGTACGTCTCGCGTATTATGGCAAGAGTGTGTTCTCGTACTGAGTGTCCAGCTCTAGTTAAGTGTACCTCTCTCCCAATGAGCCCCGTGATCCTGTTGTCCCTTGGCAATAGTATGGGATTCTCCTGGTCTGGGTGGAGAGTGGCGTGTTTCAGTCAGCCACCTACTCTGATCAGACCGTTCGTGTCTAGATGAGGTTCCAGCCGCCGTATGTCGCTATCTCTCACGGGTTGTCCCTGTTGTAACATTCCTAGTTCTCGAGGGAATCCTTTCCTTTGCATCAATCTTAAGACGGCTAATTTCGCCTCTTCCAATTTGTTGACTTGGAGCCGATTTTCTCGGTGATGTTTGTTCTTTCGCTTTCCAAGCCGCCATTCTATAAACCTTCTAATCCACGCTACGCTCTTCAGAAGTAGATGCCTCGATGAGTACTTGGCCCATAGCTAATCGAGGGTACCCTCACCCTGGTCAACGTTCGTCGTCAGCACCGTGGTTTCCTTCTTCACCCTTGGGTCTCCGTCCCTGAGGTCTGGAATCCTCAATGGACTCTTTGGCCAACTGTCTTCTTCCAGCAAGAGGAAAGCAGGTCCTTGAATCCACCTGCCCTCCTCATTGAGCTCTGCTCTATGTAATCTACGACTAGCGTCGTCAGCCGGGTTCAGTGCCGACGTCACGTGGTGCCTTGGAGTCCTCGTGTATCGTTGCCACTCCATTGGTCACGAAGGAATGGAAGCGTCTTTCGGTGTTTCGCATGTATTGACGGACTGCCGTATTGTCTGTCCGGAACACTGATCTGTTCGGCGTTTACACTACTTCTTTCTTTCATGATTGTGCCAATGGAGAGGAAAAAACTGGCCTTCCCTCTGCTTGCAGCCTTGGTACTGCTCGTCAGAAACTCCTGTGAAGTGTAGAAGCTCTTGAGTGTACTCCAGAGCAGCCATCTATGCCACACACCATCTTCTGGCTGCACTCCGTTATCCGGTGATTACGACCCAGGCTGGCGAAGTAGCGACATTCTTCCCTTACGAGGGAAGTTCGCTTCCCTGTGGACATGATGAGGAATGTCCGACACATCTGAAGGCGATCTCCGTGGCATAACGAGTAGCGTTCATCGTCCGTTTCTCTGGTTGTCTTCATTCTTGATGTCACCAGACCCACAAGTTTCTTCCTCGACGAGGATTGGCATGAGGATGAGTCTGCATATATTCAGCTTGGTTCTTCTGGTCCTTGTCCCTTGGGCCTCCTCCGCCTTGTCGACCATATCCATAGTGAATTCCAACATCCTCTCAATCCCAGGCTTCCCTTTGTGTTTATGCATGTTATTCACATAGTCGTCACTTATGGTTCTTCATCAACGTTAGTGGTTTTGGCGAGCGAGTTTGATGCTCGGAAGTACCTTTTGATGCTCGGAAGTACTTCCGCACTCCCCCTGGTGAAATATTCCCGGCTCCATGGTTAAGGTGAGAGTCGGGAGTCCTCTTGAAGTATATAGCGTTTCTTTGTCAGTTTCGGTTTCAGGAAGGTCGTGTCTCTCGTAGTGATAACACCTTTCCGCGATCCTCTGTTGTTGTTGAGATTGTCGGACTGTGTAGTAGGGCGTGTCATACGGAGGCGAATTTTTTTTTTTTGAGTTTGAAAAATCGGCCCATGGCATTAATGATGTAGTTCTATGTGCAGAATCATGTGATATCTTCAGATTTGAAAAGTTTTCATTTTTTGCTAGGTAAATTTTAACTTGAAATCTTATGAAAATTCAGTATTCCCACCCTTTTACCAACACCACTAAATAGCTTATTTAAAGTAAAGTAAATGTATCAGGTTAATTTATTAGGATGAAAATGATCCAGAATAGTGAAACGAATGATCTTGACACATTTATTAAATTTAATATTCCTTTAGAAAACAAAATCATCAAATACAAAAACCGGTTTTACTACTACGACCCGGTGTTGCTGCACACCATAGAGAACATGTCTTTCTTGCTTCTGTTTCTACTCATCACCTCCCTGCTGACCACCTGAGCTCGGATGTAGCCTTACCTCCTCTCCTGGCTGTACACGTGACTGCTGGCCTCGCTCACTTGCTGTACACAACGCTCTATACTCTGGGTGTGCGAGGGCCAGGCAGGGACATGCATGGGGTTGTCCAGGAAAGCTCTGACTTGAACATTGGTGAGGCTGCAGGTAAGAGGGGGCTCACTGCCAGCCTGGATGTTATCCAGATCTATGAGATCAGTGAGGGTCTTGGCACCTAGATTGACTTCAGGAGTCTTCCTGACCCTGAAGGAATCGTCACCAACTGATTCGTCATGCCCAGATCCTCTCATAAGTCTCATATCCAAGATCTTTTTGACTGCCACTCTTCTCTCCTCCTCATCCTTACTGCAGAGCATTGTCTGCAGAACTGCCTCGGGATGAGCATACCAGGAAGATCTCCTCACAGTCTGCTCCACAATCTGAACAACCTTCCTTGGCTGACTCCTCAGGAGCTCAAGCTGGAAGAGAACATGCCTCGGACCTTCGGAGAACGATGACTTGACCTTGGTGTTGAACCAATTTGGCAAGTAGACACTCACGATGAATTGGACAATAAGTCTCAGGTTGTGAAGCTGGTTCCCTTTCAGTTTATGATGAGCGGCCCAAATTCTGCAGAACCTGAGAGCCGTTGTGAGCCACCTAGTATGTGAGACTGGGCCTATCTGCAGGTAAGCAAGTCTATCAGGCATGACCCCAGTTTTGATGGCACTGCAAATCATGTAACCATAGTACTGGTCAGTACTCAGGTCGTCAATGACAGTATGTGCAAGCTCAACGAGTGGAGAGCCAACTGTGATTTTTTCAAAGCTCTGATTTATTTCTAACTCAGTGGAGGTCACAAACAATCCAGACCAGCTTCCTCCCAATCTTCCGCTCTATCCACTGTATGACCCCCCTTTGCCACCCTGTGTTCGTGTTGGTGCTGTCCCCTCCAATGGCCTGCAGGGTCTGGTCTACGTTCCTCTCTCTGAGCCAGTTCACAATGTTATCTGCCACTATCTCAGCTGGTTTCCTGAGGTCATCTTTCTCTGGAGTGAAATGCCACAAATACTTCCCTCCTGGTTCACTGCAGCAGGAGTAGTGTTCCTCCTTCACCATGGCAGGGAACAACTTGTCAGAATCTCCACTTTTCATGAACACTTTAGTGTCATCCCTTCTCCCATCAAAGAACAAACAATTGATTCCATTTTCTCTTATCCCCTTATCAAACTCCTCTTCTAGGTTACTGACAAGTTTCTCCTGAGCTCTCCTTACTTTGTTATGATCTATCACCAGGTGAACATCATCAGGTGTTATCAAACCACCGTCAATCCAGGCAGCTGTTGCTATCTCTGCAGTTTCTCTGAGACCAGTGTGATGTCGCATGCTGGCCAGAGCTATGCTCGGGATATCTTTCCTATTTCGAATGTTATGCCTGGAAGGTTTGGGATCATTATTTTCTGGGTTAGGGACAAAGTCACCATTCTCCTGGTCAGCACTCGGATCAGCCATGGGGAAGTCATTAAACTCTGAATCAGCTTGACTCCAATCATCGGCCTTTTTTACCTCACCCTGGGCCTTCTCAAGTCTCTTTTCCTCGGCAACTCTTCTCCTCTTCTGTCTCTCTGTGGCAGCCTCCTGTCTCTTGAACTCCGGAATATCTTGGCTAGAAATCATGAGAGCCCCTATACTGCCAGTCTTCTCTCTCTGTGCTTTGACAAATGCCAGTTCGATCACAGGAATCTTCAGTTCACGCTTGCAAATACAGGAGATGTGGGCCTCGGATTTACAGTCACGATTGCATCCAAACTCAGGACAGAGAACAATTGGGCACTTGCAAGTAATTATGTGAAATAACTGGTCCAGTTACTTGGCAAAGCTGTCCTTAACTGCAAGTTTTCCTCTCCCAAGAGAGATATCTCTTGCCTTTTCCCAACTGGCTAGCAGTCTCTCACCAATCTTCTTCTGACTTGTTATGACTGGAGACTTGAACTGAGCGTTAGCCAGAGTGTACTGTGCCAAGACAGCTTTGGTCATATCACTGGCAATGTCTTTGTTTGTGTAAGTTCTTTGGTTCTTTTCACTGGTTTGCCTGATTAAAACACCGTATCTCAAAGCATCTCTCAATGTAGGCAACTCCGACTTCAGGAGCTCTCTCCCAGACCCAAGATAGTGACTGAGATGGCTGGAATTTTGGTTCCTCGTCCTGACACAAGCAGCCATCGCAAATATTATCAACTTATAAATGCATCAGAATCTGAAACAGAAAAAAATATTGTTAGTTGGGTTGGTAAAGAATGAAGTCAGAAAGCAATGTTCACTGTTTAATTGTAATGCACTAATGCAGCTGTACGTTAGATTTTCGATAAATTTCACGCTAAAATTTACCTAGCAAAAGGTTGCAAAATATTGAAACTGAAATTATTTTCTGTTTATATACACTAAAATCTACCAAAAAAGTGATGGGCCATTAGTTTTAGCTGATCTTCCCTCCTATGACACACCCTACTGTGTAGTCCGACACGGGCCTTTTCCTGTAGGCGGCCCGTTTGGTGGTTCCGGGTGGAGCTCTTGGAGCAGCCAGGCCGCATTTGGGATGGAGGTTATCCTACCTGCAGGTATGAAAGGATACTGCAGGTTTGCAAGTGTAAGCAGACCCCCGATCAGTGAACGCCTACCACAAACCCCCACTCTTGGACGTGGTCAGTTTCGGAGTGGCGCGCCCCCTGAACTGGGGTCCGCACTTGCTGGGGAGGATACTTCCTAAACTATCTGGGTGATGGGTATCGTGTGATGACCCGGAGGAGGTGGTGCGTGGTTTGTTTGGGTCTTTGAGATTTCTACTAACTCTGTTTGTAGCTGGAGCAGTCATTAGAAGTTTCCAGCTGGTGGTCTGACCATGGGCGTAGGCCACTCCGGATCTATGATATTTTGGTCCGCCGAGCCGTCTGTGAAGTATGATGCTGCATCGGCCGGTGTTCAGTGGCTATGGGTTCTTGAGTGTCAATGCTTCCGGAAAGTGGGTATGACGGGTGAAAACACGTTCTCTCTCCCTCCAATGGGATGTTCCCGTCCCTGAAGTGCTGAGTGTTGGGACCCCTCCTTGGGTGGGTGTCGAGGTGTAGCAGCTAGACACTCCTGATTCCGGCGGTTAACAACGTGTGTCTCGCGCATACCTCGTTGTGGCTGTCATCCCTTCACTCGTTTCCAGAAAGGGTTTACCTCATGGTAATGACAGCATCTCACCAAAGTCGTCCGTATCGCCTAAAGTCTGAAGTTGCTCCATATGATCTTTCATATTTTGCATCATTGCCGTCAATTGGGTGAGCGTCAGCTGTTAATCCCCCGATTACCGTGGCTGTGTGAGTGACCGGTTAGCATTTCCGTCGTTCAGGGCCTCCAGGTCTTCTATGCTGGTCTCCTCTGCCTTGTTTCCTTCCATGACTGGTGACACAGTGAACTCGATTTGACTCTTTCGGTGGACAGCTATAGAGATGTTCGGTTAAGCGGGAACGCTCTTCAACTGACACGTCTGCTTGTTTATAAAGATGTCATATAACTGAGGTTATACAAGCGATGTCATACAATCTGACGTCATGTAAGCGATGTCATACAACTGAAGTAATATAAGCTATGTCATACAATCACGACCACAGTGGTGTCACACACGAGTGACGTCCCTCAAACGCGTGACGTGCACTACGCACGAGTGACGTCACACAAACACGACCACAGTGATTTCATACACGAGCGACGATGTCACACTAACACGCCCACAGTGATGTCACACACGAGCGACGTCTTCTGAAATGGCTGACACTGTACCACGTTTCTACACACGTTATACAGTACATATATACACACATATACATATATACACATACACATATATATACATATAACTTGAATGTTGTACTCACACTTAACTCACAAATCCTTTTCGTTTATCATTGTTATTATTATTATAATAATAAATAACCTCAGAGTAATTCACCTTATTTGTTTGACTTAAATCTAAAATGTAACACTAACGTCTTATATAATTACCGTGAAACTACTAAGACTTATATACAGTACTGAACGTTCACTTAAGATGAAGACAAAGTAAAAGTTAATGAATCTTATCAGAATTATGTATCTGTTAAGCGAACTTTGGTGATTATTTTCTGAAGTTAATTTTGCGATATGGTTGATAATGATATACTATGGTGTCACTGGTATAGGAAGATCAGCTGTTAGTTATAATCACTAGCGTGTGCCAGAGCCAACGCTAATTACCCGTCCGCCCAGACCAAACATTACGACGTCCGGGTGTTCTGAAACCTTCGCTCACTGGGTGCGCGGCCTCCGTGCGAAAGGAACGCTCAGCCCTGTACGCGCAGATCGAAGCTTTACGACACTGTCCGGGTATTTAAGACACTTCACTCAAACAGTTGTGAGGGAATTACTACACTACGTGGCTGCTAGTAAGTCATATATGTCCAATGTATATTTTCAGCCTTCGGACTGCAGAACCTTTTCAGAACTTTTAAACCGTTAATTATTATTAGTTTTATTATTATTGTTATTATTATTATTATTATTATTATTATTATTATTATTATTACTATTATTATTATTATTATTATTATTTATATAGGGATCACACTTTAGTCGATGATTCACAAATTCACATAAAGACGTCTCCGTTCTCTTGCTGCAGGTGTGGGGGTGAGTAGGACCAACGTTTTGACTGTTAACGCTCATAGGAGCGTTATTGGTTTGTTGCTGGAGAAATAAACCCTCAACGCTGACGTGTACCATATAGTACCATATAATTCGGTCAAAACCTGTCAATGAACAATTCACAAATAACAAATGCTGTTATCTCAGGACACGTGGTGTGAATAATACAATCAAATTACAGAACATAAATATAATTATTAAAGTTATTTAGAGTTTCTTATAAGATCCTAATACTTCACGATCACTCCGTTTTTTGGGTCTAGTGGTCTGAACCAAAGTGTTGTCTGTCCTGTAGAAATCGGTATACTGCCGTCGGGGGCAATCCCAGCCCGGAGGCTAGGCCAGATGTTTTGTATTGAAACACGTCAACAACACACAACACGTCAGCACTGCCCCTCTCTCTCAGTTTATCTTACTGTGATGGTAACACAGAGGTATACATAAGTAACAAACCTTAATATAGTGAAATAACACACCAGCCAAGGCACCACGTTCCGTAGTATTAATACCATGTAAACTTATGCAAAATCACAACACATGAAAAATAAACACTTCACATTATTTAGACTATCTTATGCGTTTTGTTCGTTGACGTATATACAGTAGTATCGTAGGCCTGCACTTCGGCACCTCAGCTACCCTGAGAGATTGGAGCGCCTGAACTTGCCTAGCTTATACTACAGACGGGAAAGGGGGGACCTAGTTGAGGTGTATAAGCATCTCAGGGGGCACTACTCAGTTGAGTGTCCTTACTTGGAGCTGGCGGACGCTCGCCCCACAAGGGGTCACAGCTCAAGATTGAAGAAGCCGCAAGTCCAGAAAACCGTGAGGGCAAACTTTTTCGGAGTGAGGGTTGTAAACTCTTGGAACAATCTACCAGAGAGTGTTGTGACGGCACCGAGTGTGAGCTCTTTCAAGAGAAGACTTGACCAACACTGGAGCGGGTTCAGGTACATTCAGGAGCCGGTGCATGCCCAGTATTTGCCAACAGTGCGTGACAGAGACGTGACCGATCGCCCGGGCGGCTAGCGAGCCGATCTTTTGGTGAAGAATATAAATGAAAAGAGACGTGACCGATCGCCCAAGCGGCTAACAAGCCGATCAGTGGCGAAGAGGATAAAAGTAAAAAGTAACTCGCTCAAATTCCTCCCACCTCCAAGATAATGGATAACCATCTCGTACTGACTGACTCATGACCACGGAATCCGCACGACGCGTGCTGTTACTTTAATTTAGTGTTCCAATAATCAGACGACGGTGCTTGACTGCTAGCAACACACTGGTACAGTATTACTAACAACACACACTGGTACATTATTATATGTAACACTGGTACATTATTACATGTAACGCTGGTAAATTACTACTCGCAACACATTCTGGTACATTATTACTAGCAACACCCTGATACAGTGCTACTGGCAACACTGGTACATTAATAATAATAATGGTTGCCCCTCGTGCAACGAAGATGGCCGGCCCAAGGGGAACCTCGGCGTGAATTTGTTTAAGGTGTAGAGGATTATAGATTATAGATAACCCCCGAGGGGGCTAGTTTATTGGGCATCCCCTTACACCCAGTGCAAGGTGAAACGCAGAAGCGTTTACAGCGCCCATCTGGGAAACAAGCGTAGTTCATGCTTGCCTGTCGCGAATATAGCAACCACACCCCGAGTTAACGAGGTGCATAACCCAGTGTCAAAGGTCAAGGAATAGTCCGAAAAGACCGGACAACTCGCCAACTGCACTGGCCAACCAATACCCTGGAACGTGGTCCGCAAATCGATTAACATCCAGGTTCCCAATTACTGCTGGGAAGACAAGGGCAAATGACACAAAGAAACTTACCCATAGGTACATTACTACTATCAACACACTAGCACATTATTATTAGCAACTCACTCTGGTACATTACTAATTTACTACTAGAAGTCCTCCCTCCCTCCCACACCCAGTATACTGCCAAAAGTCTTCATATTGCGCTACAAATTTGCATTTTTTTCGAAATACCATATGTTATGCTAAATAACTGGAAATCCCCCCAAATAGTGCTAAATTTGGCATGATATTATCTGATACAATCTGCCAGGGTGTTGTGATGACACCGAGTGTGAGCTCTTTCATGGCCAGACTTGACCAACACTGGAGCAGGTTCCAATATCATCAGGAGCCAGTTCACGTGATCGACCGCCCAAGGAGCCGATCAGAAGTGAAGAGGATAAAAGTAAAAACGGTAACACTTATCTGTGCAGGAGCTTCGTTAGAGATGTTGCGTGTTGCTGTCCACCAGGTTGAATGAACATAAGAACATAAGAATGGAGGAAACTGCAGCGGGCCTATTGGCCCATACTGGGCAGTCCCGTTTACACCCAACCCCTATTGCTCATATGAGCATCCAACCTATGTTTGAAGCAATTCAGCGTATTCCAGTTAATGATGATATTTGGTAACTTGTTCCATTCATCCACTACTCTGTTTCCAAACCAGTGTTTACCTATTTCACGCCTAAATCTAAATTTGTCCAATTTAAAACCATTGTTACGAGTTCGCTCCTGGTTGGATAATTTGAGTACCTTTGTAATGTCCCCTTTGTTTAGCCCTGCCTTCCACTTATACACCTCTATCAGGTCGCCCCTCGCTCTACGTCTCTCAAGGGAGTGCAAATTAAGATGCTTTAACCTGTCTCTATACTCAAGGTTCCTAATACCCGGGATTAGTCTTGTCATTCTCCTCTGAATTCTTTCCAAGGATTCTATATCCATTCTGTAATACGGTGACCAGAACTGGACTGCGTAATCCAGGTGTGGTCTCACAAGAGCAAGATACAGTTTTAGGATGACCTCGCTAGTCTTGTAACTAACACTCCTTTGTATGAACCCAAGTACTTTATTAGCCTTGTTACGAGCAAAAACACATTGTTTACTTGGCTTAAGGTTCCTACTTATCATTACTCCTAAATCTCTCTCGCAGTCGGATTTCTCTATGGCATCGTTGTTCATCTGGTATCTGGTTTCCCTGTTTACATTTCCTATACTGAGTACTTTACATTTGTCGATGTTGAATTTCATCTGCCATTTTTCAGACCATTCGAAAAATTTGTTTAGATCCTCCTGTAGTTTTGCCGAGTCCTCGTCAGATTTGATAACACGTCCTATTTTAGTATCATCAGCAAATTTACTTATGTTGCTGTCTATGCCGATATCTATGTCGTTTATGTATATAATAAACAATAATGGTCCAAGTACTGAGCCTTGGGGAACTCCACTTGTGACGTTGCTCCAATGGGACTTAGTGCCGTTAATGCTCACTCGCTGTTTCCTGTCCTGTAACCACGCCTTAATCCATTTAAGGATGTCACCTTTGATGCCATGAGCTTCTACCTTTCTAATTAGTCTTTCGTGGGGTACTCTGTCCACTGATTCGAAAACTGATGAAAAGAATGTTAATAGATTAGTTAGGCAAGAACGTCCGCTTGTGAAGCCATGCTGGGAATCATTGATCAATGGGTGCTTCTCCAGGTGATTTCGAATAGAGTTTGAAATGATTGCTTCCAATAATTTGCCTATTATTGATGTTAGACTGATTGGGCGGTAGTTAGAGGATAGTGATCTATCCCCCTTCTTGAAGATCGGTATTACATTCGCTATCCTCCAGGATTCTGGTACTACACCTGTTTTTAAGGACATGTTAAACAACTTTGCTAAGGGCATTCTAAGCTCTTCCTTACATTCCTTTAATACTCTGGCAAATATCTCATCGGGACCAGGTGACTTATTAGGCTTTAGTTTGTCTATTTGCTTACTAACATCGTTACTAGTCACTACTATCTCACTTAATTTGTTTTCTTCACTATCTCTGAATAGAGTCGGTGCCTCGGGTATCATGTTTAAATTTTCGGTGGTGAAAACTGTTGAAAAATATTTATTCAAATTATTGCTCATTTCTCCGTCGTTATCAGTGAGCTCGCCGGAGTCTGACCGTATTGGTCCAATCTTTTCTCGTGTTTTAGTTTGATACATTTGGTAGAATCCTTTGGGGTTTGTCTTTGTCTCCCTTGCTATCCTTACCTCATTATTCCTCTTTGCTTTCCTTATCTCGGTTTTAACCCTACTCGCCAATACCCTATAATAGTCCCGGAGGTGAATTTCGCCACGATTTATCCTTCTACCTATAGCCTTCCTTTGGCCAATGATGTTCTTTAAAAAATTATTTATCCATTTAGGGTCATTGTTGTTTGATCTGAGTTTTTTGTATGGTATGTTCTGCCTTTGTGCATTAAGTAACTCACTATTTAAATTGTCGTGGAACTCGGCAATCTCAGATCTCGTTATCAGGTCGGTGTCATCTGTCAGGTTCACGGCCAAGCGCGACACCCCCTCTCTCAGCTGCCTCTTTAAACTGTCAAAGTTTGCCCTTCTGAAATCTGGTGGAATTTTCCTTACGTCTGCCCTGAAAATCTAACTGGAATCGAATTTCTTTGTGATCGCTGTTTGCAAGTTTGTTCCCTACCTCGACATTGCTAATGAGGTTTTCTCTGTTTGACAAAACTAAGTCCAATATATTATTACCCCGTGTGGGTTCGGTTATATGTTGACTTAGGAAACAGTCCTGGATCGTCTCGAGAAAATCCTCTGATTCTGAGTTACCCGTAAGGTCGGTCCAATCTATTTGGCCAAGGTTAAAGTCGCCTACTATACAGACTTTGTTGTGTATGGAAGCCCTGCGCATTTCATCCCAGATAAGTCGCTCATTGACGCTATCAAGATTGGGGGGTCTATATATTACTCCTGTGATTAATTTTTCCCGACCGTCCCTTAATTCTATCCAAATTGTTTCTGTATTCCTCTCAGTTTTTATTTCCTTATTTATTTCACACTTCAGATTATCCCTAACATAGATTGCTACTCCGCCTCCTTTCCTGGTCTGCCTATCGGTATGGAACAGTTTGTAACCCGCAATTTGGTATTCGACTTGGTAATTCACGTGTGTCTAGGTTGATCCATGTTTCAGTGAATGCAATTATATCGATTTCTTCGGTACATACCAAGGCCCTAATATCATCCATTTTGTTTCTCATACTTCTACTGTTCGCGTAATATACATTTAAGTTAGTCGTGTTCTGAGTCCTCCCCTTACCGCGTTTAGTTTTAAACTCCCTGTCTAATTTAGTTATGTCATCATTCCTAACACTATTTCCCTGTAATCTTTCGCCTTGTTTACCCGCTCCCACTGCAGTCTCCTCCATCCCCGTGCCCCTATGTTCTCTTAGCAGTTTAAAGACTTCGATATCTTTTGAACTGCCCCCTCTAGAGCCCCAGCCAGGGTTGCTACTCAAGCGGGACAGCGAGGAGCTTGCCTGGAGGAGGTGTTGTGTGCTCAGGAATGTAGGGGAGAATGAATCTCAATGGAGAGACTGCGAGCTTATATACACAGCAGCCGAAAGTAAGCCCGTGGGAACTCACCGGTTTCTTGACTCCGTTGTTAGGGTAGACGTAGCAGCTGGTGACCCCCCCCCCCCCCCCCTGTGAGCAGCTGGCTGGTTGCTAGGATACTGTTGCATTGGAATTCCGATACGCAGTTGTAGGGAGAGATCCACTACAACCCCACCCCGCATATCTGCACCCTCCCAATTCCTGCCCTCCAGGCCTCACCTCGCCTCACCTCAGTGATCTCACCTCACCTCACCCATGCCTGCATCTGGCGTGCGGCGCGCCCATTGCCTGAGTCACTTGACTCACTTCCTGGTTTTGGGAATGTTTTTTGAATTACAATTTTGAGAATAAAAAGTGGGGGGGGGGAGCCCAAAATCTGGGGGGGGGCCATGGCCCCCCCCGTAGGGGCGAATGTAAGGGGGTGCCCAATAAACTAGCCCCCTCGTGGGCAATCTGTAAAAAAAAATCTGTAACCATCACCCGTGTGCCGTATCACACGTATAAGAAACGGGTCACCCTGAGCTTGCGTGTAACATTTTCACGTTGCCATATATAATTGATCATTTAGAATTTACTGTATGATATTGTATGCGTATGTGTGTGTCCATGTGTACACATTAAGAACGTCAAGGCAAAGACGTCAAGGTAATAATATTACCTTGACGTCTTTGCCTTGACGTTCTTAGTGTGTACACTAGGGTTGCTCATTTTTTCACACTTTTTTAAAATTGTGGGTGGGGGTGTTTTTTCCCATTATTTTGTTACTCCTGAATTCATTGGTGCCAGAATTAATGAAATCCAACATGTTCTAGGGGTCGCGAATCCAAATATAAAAAATGAATTTTTGCGAAAAAACGTCAAAACTCAAGCTTTTTCTCTTATAGATCAGCAATCGCGCTGCTTTTCACTACTTAACCCTAATGGCTGGCTAGAGCAGCTATTCAGCTTTCCATTGACACCTAATTCGATTGCATGCACCTCTTATTTGACCTTCTAAGTCAGGTCAAAGGCTGCAGCCTACCTGCGTTAACCGAGTTATAAATTCACTAGGTTCACATTGGCAGCTTTAAAACCCTGCGCTTCTTTGCAGTGTTTTGACATGTGTTGTGTTGTTGTTGGTACTGTGGTGTTATTTTATAATTTACTCAAATCTGCTATATAGTGTGGCAGTAAATTTATGATTTTCTATTTATGTTGTATCTTCTACAGGTGATTAAATTGCTCTTATGCGACCCTATTTTGTTTGCCTATTTTGTTTTATTACAAAACGTTTTTTTTCTTACAGAGTTCATCTGTTTATATACATACAATCATGGAAGAGAGTGAGTCGCAGTCGGGGGAGAATGCTAAGGGGACTGTCAGGCCAACATCATCCACTACCCGTTCTGCCACTGAAATCTATCTAGTAGGCCAGCCAGCATCGTCAATTAGAGGCAGTAAACTCCCGACGATGCGTCAAGTCCTGAAGTTCTTCTTTCACACAGTGAATGAGTCTGGTGACAGACAGGAGACGTTTAAAGAAACAGTGAGAAACGTACTCACGTTCTGGAATTTAGCTCGCATCAAGACTATCTCAGAGAGGGGGTGCCGGGAGAAGCTGACAAGGTTATAGGAGCACTGGAGAAGTCTACAAAAAAGTCGGGACAGGGCTGCAAAGGACAAGGTTGAAAACTTCAAGTCTCAACTTGACCTGTTGTGGGACATCGGAGCACCGGACGCCGTAGAGGACATCGAGAAGAACCGGCTGCTTACACCGGCCGACAAACAACAAGACATCGCCTTCTATCAAGACCAACGCGGAGAAAGAAAAGCGTTCATGAGTGGTAACGATAAGATTTTTGCCGCTAAGAAGAGAAAGCAGGAGGAACGAATCGAGAAGCAAAGGTCGAAACAGGGAAGGTTCACAGCCTGTGAACCAAGCAGCAGTGATTCGAGACCTCAAACCTCTGTGGCGGCTGACACCCCAACGGAAGTAGAAATGGAGAAAAAGGACACAGCGATACAACCTGGCAGGTACACATCAAAGCACCCTTATGTGACGGTTCAGCTTCCACGTCGCATTCTCCAAGAGCCAGCATTAAAGGAACTCGCTGACCGTCTTCGGATATCCAATAACGAAGTAAGTGTATCCATAAATGTGTTTGGAATGTTTGAAATTTCTGTTTATTATTTGATAAGCACTTAAACAGTCGACATTTTCTACTGACACCCTTGCCTGCTTTTGCTCGCAGATAGTTTCGGTGGTCGCAGCAGTGCTGCGCTCTGCTAACCCGCCAGGCGATCTGTCTGAGTTCCGGATCTCGAGAGAGACTGCGAGACGGGCGCGAGCTTCACACCGTCGTCAGGTAGTTGCCGCACAAAGGGAAGCCTTCACGCCTCCACCACATGCAGTGGTGCACTGGGATGGTAAGCTGGTTAAGGTGAGAACACGTTTAGGTACTACATAAATATTTTACCAAAGCCTAGACTATTGTAATATATTGTTAGAAATGTATCAAATCATTAACAAAAAGCTTGGAGAAAAAGGCAGCCTTGATAATTCTTCATTATCTGTCTGAATTTTTATATTTCCCTCATTTCAGAACGTCGTGGGAGAAGAAGAACACCGACAGGCCATCTTCATCTCAGGGCGCGGCCATGAGGAAGGGAAGCTGCTTGCTGTCTTGCCAGTGAAGGACGGCACTGGCCTGACCCAGGCGCGCGCAACAGCTAGTGCTATCGAGGACTGGAGCTGCGCTTCAAACGTCAAGGCACTGTGCTTTGATACAACGTCGTCCAACACAGGGCGAGGCCAAGGTGCGGTTGTCCATCTGGAGGCGCTGCTGGAAAAACAGCTGTTGAGGCTTGGGTGCAGACACCACGTCATGGAACTGGTGGTGAGAGCCGCTGCCAGCAACATCTTCGGCAAAACATCGGCCCCTACGGACCCTCTCTTCCAGACTCTTAAGAAAAGGTGGAGTCAACTAGATCACTCTCAGTATCTCAGGCTGGACATTGCAAATCTACCAGAGTCTGACTGGCTCAGTCACCTCCGACACAGGACCGTTAGCTACCTGCTGACCGTCACAGAATGGGCCAGAGAGGATTACCGAGAAGGGGCAGAACTAACGCTCCTCGTCCTCGGTGTGAATCCTCCGCGTGGCACGCACTTTCTGCGTCCTGGCGCATGTCACCACGCTCGCTGGATGGCCAAGATCATATACTACCTCAAGATCTACATGTTTAGCCACCAGCTAGAGCTCAGCAGTGACCTGTGCGTCAAGCTGCAGAGGATGGCGATCTTTGTGTCTCTGCTGTACACACCGGCGTGGCTGAAATCACCAGTAGCCGAGGATGCGCCTGTGAATGACCTGCAACTGCATCACGAACTCCTCCGCTACAGGGCCGTGGACTGTGAAGTGGCTGATGCGGCGCTGGCGGTCGCGAGCCGCCACCTGTGGTATCTAAGGCCACAGACCGTCGTTCTGTCGCTGTGCAGCGAGAAGTTGAGTGCGGCAGAGAAAAAGGAGATGGCGACCAAACTAAGCTGCCTAGAAGAAACGACTACGCCAACGACAACTTGGTCATCCAACAGACTACACGGCTTTCCGACCTGATAGATGAACGTTCATGGATGATCTTCAAGGAGCATCATGTGTGCGGCACAGCATGGCTGATGTCACCGGTGGAAGACTGGGAGAAAAACGAAGAGTTCATGAAGCTGAAAGATTTCTCCAGGAGCCTGAAGGTAACCAATGACGTGGCCGAAAGGGGAATAAAGCTTATGCAGGACTTCATTGGTTGAGTCACAAAGGATGAGCAGCAGCTGCAGGATGTCATGCAACTTGTGGAAAAGCACAGGAAGTAGATGAGTGGCTTCAGCAAGTCTGCTCTGATGCAACTGTGAGAGTTGAATAGATGGGGGATTGAACTTTCAAATTGCATCTCCTCCTAGAGTTATTGACCTATTTCAATGATGTTTGTTTTTTAAGAAGGAAATATATCATGGAAAAGACTGTGACGGCAAAATATTGATATGTTTTTTCGAATAAATGGAAAAGTCAAAACTATGAATATTTTGGAATCTGGTTCCTTTACGCAGGTAAAGCCTTTGACCTGAACTAGAAGGTCAACTAAGAGGTGCATGCAATCGAATTAGGTGTCAATGGAAAGCTGAATAGCTGCTCTAGCCAGCCATTAGGGTTAAGTAGTGAAAAGCAGCGCGATTGCTGATCTATAAGAGAAAAAGCTTGAGTTTTGACGTTTTTTCGCAAAAATTCATTTTTTATATTTGGATTCGCGACCCCTAGAACATGTTGGATTTCATTAATTTTGGCACCAATGAATTTAGGAGTAACGAAATGATGGGAAAAAACACCCCCACCCACAATTTTCTAAAATTGGGAAAAATGAGCAACCCTAGTGTACACACACACACACACACACATACTGACACATACAATAGCACACAGTAAATTCTATATGATCAATGTCTCGGGAGGGGGTGGCAACCCTGGCTCGGTCTCTAGAGGCGGGCAGTTCAAAAGATATCGAAGTCTTTAAACTGCTAGGGGAGCATAAGAGCACGGGGGTGGAGGAGACTGCAGTGGTAGCGGGTAAACCAAGTGAAAGATTACAGGGAAATAGTGTTAGGAATGATGACAAAACTAAATTAGACAGGGAATTTAAACCTAAACGAGGTAAAGGGAGGACTCAGAACACGACTAACTTAAATGTCCACTACGCGAACAGTAGAAGCATGAGAAATAAAATGGATGATATTAGGGCCTTGGTATGTACCGAAAAATCGATATAATAGCATTCACTGAAACATGGATCAACCTTGACTCACGTGAGTTACCTGTCGAATACCAAATTGCGAATTACAAATTGTTCCATACTGGTAGGCCGTCCAGGAAAGGAGGCGGAGTAGCCATCTATGTCAGGGATAATCTGAAGTGCGAAATAAATAAGGAAATAAAAACTGAGCGGAAGACAGAAACAATTTGGATAGAATTAATCGACGGTAGGGAAAAATTAATCATAGGAGTAATATATAGACCTCCCAATCTTGATGGAGTTAATGAGCGACTTATCTGGGATGAAATGCGCAGGGCTTCCATACACAACAAAGTCTGTATAGTAGGCGATTTTAACCTTGGCCAAATAGATTGGACTGACCTTACGGGTAACTCAGTATCAGAGGATTTCCTCGAAACGATCCAGGACTGTTTCCTAAGTCAACATATAACCGAACCCACCCGGGGTAATAATATACTCGATTTAGTTCTGTCGAACAGAGAAAACCTCATTAGCAATATTGAGGTAGGGAACGAACTTGCAAACAGAGATCACAAAGAAATTAGATTCCAGTTAGATTTTCAGGTCAGACGTAAAGGGAATTCCATTAAAGTCCCAGATTTCGGAAGGGCAAACTTTGATAGTTCAAAGAGGCAGCTGAGAGAGGGGGTATCACACTTGGATGCGAACCAAGATAACACCGACCTGATAACGAGATCTGAGATTGCCGAGTTCTATGACAATTTAAATAACGAGTTACTTAATGCACAAAGGCAGAACATACCATACAAAAAACTCAGATCAGACAACAATGACCGTAATGGATAAATGTCGCGATCCCAATATCCTTTATACTTGGGGAGTGAATCCTACTCCAAGTTATTAACAAATAAAGGTACAAATAGGGAACACGGCAATAATTATCCCCACCAAATACCTACTCAACTAAATGTACTTGAAAAAGTAAGGACAGTTGAAATAAGTGAATCACAAAAGGGAAGATAATTAATTAATTCAATTTATGTTTTAAAGGGAGTAATGATTAGCAAACATGAATTTAAGGGAATAAGTAATTGTATAATAAAATAAGAGTGATGCCGGAAGGGCGAAAATACACTGTAAGGAGTTAGATCAAACAAATATTACTTAACATTACTATATTACACAAGACATACGAAATATATATATACAACAATCACTACAAAATGATTATCCCTACCAAACAGGAGATACCTTACCACCAGGATCCCTTCCTAGGCCTAACTAAACGTGTCACTAATACCTGATACCCCTAGGGCATTGCAGAAGGCTGGATAAAGCACTAGACAAGGGTCAAGGTTAGAGAACGAATGGACACGTCTAACCTATGCCACGGATTTTCGCCACTGACGTGGCGTGGGTACGCGGCCGAGAAGCGCGTCTCATCTCACGTGATCCAGACATTTGCTAGATATTTTATATAATTAATTAATACTCTCTTGATTTGAACTTAACAGAGTAAGACAATGATGCATATAATTTACATACATAAATATACAATTAACCTAAGTAACTAAGAACAATAATAATATAATAAGTACAATTAACAATTTATTAATAGCTTGTATGAAATGTAGGGGCGAACACATGCCTCACGCTAGGCGAGCTCCCGAGCGCTCAGGCACGTGACACCTCCCCCAAAAAAGTGAGCTTACAACTAACTGGAAGCGAAAATGGATATACAGCTACACAGTGAAAGTAGTAACTAACACAATTGGTTTAAATCAATATGAAGCAAAATAATTCATAATATAAACACAAGGTACTCAATAACAATAAAACAAAAAATAATTTGCATATAGACATAGTTACTAAATAATCAGACTCGAGAAAGTGCATCAGCCAACACGTTCTCTTTTCCGCGGATATGGGAAATGTTCAAGTTATAGGGCTGAAGTGATAGAGCCCACCTCAAAAGTCTTTGGTTGGTATGTTTCATCTTGTCAACAAAAGTAAGTGGGTTATGATCAGTGAACACTTGAATGGGATAAGCAGTGCTGCCAATATATACTTTGAAGTTTTCTAGTGCCATGATCAGTGATAAAGCCTCCTTTTCAATGGTGGCATAGTTTCTTTGATATTTGTTAAATTTTCTAGAAAAATAGCACAGCGGATGAAGCACTTGATCACTCTCACCCTTTTGCAGAAGCACAGCACCGGCGCCAATTTCACTGGCGTCGACATGGAGAGTGAACTGTTTCTGGAGGTCAGGTGCAAGTAGTACAGGAGCATTTACCAGCAGGGATTTAAGATTCTCAAAAGATTCCTGGCAAGCCGTAGTCCACTTGAAGGTTTTCTTGCCACTCAGCAGGTCAGTCATGGGAGAGGCAACGGAGGAGAAGTTTGGACAAAAACGGCGGTAGTACCCCGCCATACCCAGCAACCTCATCACACTCTTCTTATCGCCTGGCACTGGATACTGTTGAATTGCCTCAATTTTGGCTGCTATAGGCTGGACTTCCCCTTGTCCGACCACATGCCCCAAGAAAGTGACGTGGGCATGGCCGAACTCAGTTTTGACGAGGTTCACCGTCAGCTTGCTTGCAGCCAGTGCGGAGAAGAGGGCTTGTAGACGACTCATGTGATCTTCCCAGGAACTGCTGAAGACGATAAGGTCGTCTAGGTAACAGCGGACACCTTCCAGACCAGACGTGATGAAATTCATGAGGCGTTGAAAGGTTGCAGGGGCGTTCCGCATACCAAACGGAAGGACTGTGAATTGGTACAACCCCTCAGGAGTGACAAAAGCAGAGATGGCCCTGGAGCGTTCAGTCAGTCTTATCTGGTAGTAGCCCTGGAGGAGATCCAACTTGGTCACGTACCTTGCCTGTCCAAGATCGTCGATCACGTCGTCGATGCGTGGCAAGGGATAACCATCGGGTTCAGTGACAGCATTCACCTTGGGATAATCCACACACAGCCGCATTGACCCATTCGGCTTTGGAACTAGAACAACAGGGGATGCCCATGGACTGATGCTGGGTTCGACGAGGCCTAGCTCTTGAAGACGCTGTACCTCGGCTCGCACACACTCCCGCTTGAAGGCATAAGACGGTAGGGACGCTGTCGGATTGGCTTGGCTCCCCTGGTCTCAACGTCATGCTCCAGCACTGAACAAGAGAGTGGGTAATCACCAACTATAATAAGATACTCCTGTAATAGAGACTTTATATTATTGGCTTGGTCACTAGAGAGATGGCACAACTTAGCACTGGGGTCCTCCAAGATAGTCGAGTTTTCAACTTTTACACTAGACCCATTCATTATTTCAGAAAAACACTGATCTTTATCATCTTTACACTCTGGCACAATGATACAATTTGGCAAGGATTGATCAACACAAGCAACTGCTTTTCCCAGGGTTTCGTTACGAACATGATATGACTTTAAAAGATTGACATGGATAAGGCGTTTTTTCTTACGCCGTTCAGGGGTGCTAATCACATAATTCACGGACCCCTGTTTTTCTAGTACTTCATATGGACCACTGTATTTGGATTTAAAAGGGTGATCATGTAAGGGCAGGAAGGCCAACACCTGCTCCCCCACTTGGAATTCTCTAGGTTTTGCCTGATGGGCCTTATCAAAATGCAGTTTCATTTTCACCTGAGCACACCTTAAGTTGGACTGGGCAAGTTCTACAGCCAGACGCAACTTCTCCTTGAATTGGACCACATATGAAGCTAAGGGCGTGGCGCTCTGATCACTCAACCAACACTCTTTTAACACCTTAAGAGGCCCTCGCGCCTCATGTCCATAGACGAGCTGGAAGGGCGAGAATCCTAGCGACTCTTGTTTACTGTCCCGAACAGCAAACAAAAGCAGGTCAACTCCCTCGTCCCAATCCTTCCCAGTCTCCAGACAGAAGGTGCGCAGCATGAGTTTTAGTGTCTGGTGAAATCTCTCTACCACCCCCTGTGACTGAGGGTGATAGGCCGAAGACCTCAACTGCCGGACTCCCAGGGTTTGCATTACCTGATTAAACAACCGGGAAGTAAAAGTGGAACCCTGATCTGACTGCACCACTGTAGGAAGGCCTACTTGAGTGAAGAAGTGGGTTAAGGCTTTGATAACATTCTTCGCTGTGATGCGGCGCAAGGGAATGGCTTCAGGATAACGGGTTGCACAATCAATAATGGTTAGCAAGAACTGATGACCACGAGGGGTCTTAGGTAAGGGACCGACACAATCTATGACCACCTTACTAAAGGGCTCTTCAATGACTGGGATAGGCTGCAGAGGGAATGGTTTAACATTGGGGTTAGGTTTCCCCGCTACCTGACAATCATGGCAAGTGCGACAGTAAGAGCTGACGTCTTTCTTCATCCTAGGCCAAAAGAACTGGGATAAAATTTTTGAATAGGTCTTCCTAACTCAAAAAATTCACTGAGACCAAGATCAGTATGGTCCGGTTGGATAAGATTATCCTCGGACTTCTCACAGTCCTGGAGGGAAACTTCATCAACTTCACTAGTCTCTTCTACTTCTGTACTGCGGCTCATGCTACGGGTCACAGCACACGCAGGGAACAACCCTGGAAAGTCTACTTCTAACTGCACAGTATTATTCTCGGCAGTGGGACAAGATGAGATCACAACATTAGGGAACATCATGTCGCCAACGAGGTCATTTCCTATCAATAGAGAGACCCCTTCTACAGGTAAGCTGTCTACTACTCCTAACGTGACATAACCTGACTTTATGGATGACCGCAAGTACACTTGACAAAGGGGAATACGCGACCCACCGGTCAAACCGTTCACAAGCACCCAGCTACCAGTATAGCATGAATCCAGGAATGGAGCAGCTTCTTTAGTAACAAGAGATAAGGCTGAGCCTGTGTCTCTCAAGAGTTTAACAGAAATGGATTGACTGAATTGATCCAAAGCTAAGGAACCAGGAGAACAAAATGGTTCAAAGGTTGATATCATAGAAGAGGGGGAAGCATTCAGGGCAACAGTCTGACTGAGGGCAGTGACACAGGGCTCCAATAATTTCTCAGATTGCTCGGCCACCTTGACCAAAAGAGTGGGGGATCCTTGGTGAGAGGAATTTCTTTTCTTTAACTTGAGACAGTCGCTGATGACATGTCCTGGCTTCTTACAGTACCTGCAACTAGAGTTTCTCTCACCAGTAGGAGTGGATCCACCTGTCCCATGGACCATGGGCTCACCCGGGGTAGATGATGCAGAACCTGAGGGTCGGGTCGGTATGACAAGAGGCAGGGACCCCGGTGTAGATGTTGGTGTGGGCCGCTTGAAGGAAGTGAAGGACTGGGACATGGGAGCATAAGACCTGGAATTTACATTTCTATTAGTTAAGGAATAATGGTCAGCCACTGGACCAGCATCAGCCAGGGTACAGATACCTCTCTGATCCAAGTGTGCTCGAATGTCGCCTGGGATACACTTTCTAACCTCCTCTAGCAGGATTAGTTCAACAAGCTTGTCATGTTCTACATGGGCAGACTCACTTTCAATCCACCTCCGACAAAGGACCTGTTTCTGCCTGAAGAACTCCACAAATGTTTGTTTGTCAGTCTTCCGGCAGTTACGGAACTGTTGCCGGTAGGCTTCAGGAACAAGTTTATACACGCTCAAAACCGCGGACTTAACAAGGGCATAGTCTCGACATTGATCCTCAGAGAAGGCAGAAAACACATCTAATGCTTTACCAGTGAAAGATCTATAAATAAGTTGAGACCATTGAGAAACAGGCCACTTGTTAAGTCGGGCAATTTTCTCAAAAAGAGAGAAGAATTTGTCTGGTTCTTCCTCATTAAATTTAGGAACACTGTTAAGACATTTGTCTACACTGAATGTTGAAGTATTACTACCTTGAGCCAAACCTCGTTGTTTGAGAGTTTCCAGCTCCACCTCGAGTCTTTTGAGTTCAACTTGTAAGGCCAAATTACTTGGTGTAACAATTTCCTCTGAATTTCCCGACGGTTGGGCTATGATTTCATTGTCAATAAGGTAGTTGAGGACAGCCTCTTCTTACCTAGCCTTATTCCTGGAAGAGCGGCCTTCTACTTCATAATAAGCAGCGAGGGATTGCCACTCTGCCTTAGTAAGCCCCTTCAGTACTTCGTCTGAAGGTGAACCCAAAAAGCACTCCAGGTCAAACATGTTGAATTCAAAATCGAGTAGCGAAAAAAAAGTAACAGTGGCAGCTAAGCTAACTAGCTAGCTAATTAATAATATCAAAATGCAATCAACTGTGAAACACAGCAAGGGATTAACCAAACACCTGGTACACAAGATAAGGGTTAACTCACCAGTAGCTTAAGCAATAACAGGAGCAATATAAATGAACACTGTGAACACAGCAACTTGCATCCAAAAATACTTAGCGATGAAACAACACCTGGCGAGTAACAACACTTGATATGACAACAATGGCGGTTAGCTCCCGGACACAGGCCCCCACTTGTCGCGATCCCAATATCCTTTATACTTGGGGAGTGAATCCTACCCCAAGTTATTAACAAATAAAGGTACAAATAGGGAACACGGCAATAATTATCCCCACCAAATACCTACTCAACTAAATGTACTTGAAAAAGTAAGAACAGTTGAAATAAGTGAATCACAAAAGGGAAGATAATTAATTTATTCAATTTATGTTTTAAAGGGAGTAATGATTAGCAAACATGAATTTAAGGGAATAAGTAATTGTATAATAAAATAAGAGTGATGCCGGAAGGGCGAAAATATACTGTAAGGAGTTAGACCAAACAAATATTACTTAACATTACTATATTACACAAGATATACGAAATATATATATACAACAATCACTACAAAATGATTATCCCTACCAAACAGGAGATACCTTACCACCAGGATCCCTTCCTAGGCCTAACTAAACGTGTCACTAATACCTGATACCCCTAGGGCATTGCAGAAGGCTGGATAAAGCACTAGACAAGGGTCAAGGTTAGAGAACGAATGGACACGTCTAACCTATGCCACGGATTTTCGCCACTGACGTGGCGTGGGTACGCGGCCGAGAAGCGCGTCTCATCTCAAGTGATCCAGACATTTGCTAGATATTTTATATAATTAATTAATACTCTCTTGATTTGAACTTAACAGAGTAAGACAATGATGCATATAATTTACATACATAAATATACAATTAACCTAAGTAACTAAGAACAATAATAATATAATATGTACAATTAACAATTTATTAATAGCTTGTATGAAATGTAGGGGCGAACACATGCCTCACGCTAGGCGAGCTCCCGAGCGCTCAGGCACGTGACAATAAATAATTATTTAAAGAACATTATTGGCCAAAGGAAGGCTATAGGTAGAAGGATAAATCGTGGCGAATTTTACCTCCGGGAGTATTATAAGGTATTGGCCGGTAGAGTTAAGACCGAGATAAGAAAAGCCAAGAGGAACTATGAACTGAAGGTAGCAGGGGAGACGAAAACAAACCCCAAAGGATTCTACCAAATGTATCAAACTAAAACACGAGATGAGATTGGACCAATACGTTCAGATACCGGCGAGCTAACTGATAACGACGGAGAAATGAGCAATAATTTGAATAAATATTTTTCAACAGTTTTCACCACCGAAAATTTAAACATGATACCCGAGGCACCGACTCTATTCAGAGATAGTGAAGAAAACAAATTGAGCGAGATAGTAGTGACTAGTAACGATGTTAATAAGCAAGTGGACAAACTGAAGCCTAATAAGTCACCTGGTCCCGATGAGATATTTGCCAGAGTATTAAAGGAATGTAAGGAAGAGCTTAGTATGCCCTTAGCAAAGTTGATTAACATGTCACTAAAAACAGGTGTCGTGCCAGAATCCTGGAGGATAGGGAATGTAATACCGATTTTCAAGAAGGGGGATAGATCACTATCCTCTAACTACCGCCCAATCAGTCTAACATCAATAGTAGGTAAATTACTAGAATCAATTATTTCAAACTCTATTCGAAACCACCTGGAGAAGCACAAGTTGATCAATGATTCCCAACATGGCTTCACAAGCGGGCGTTCATGTCTAACTAATCTATTAACATTCTTTTCATCAGTTTTCGAATCGGTGGACGAGGGGCACAATTATGATGTGGTATATCTCGACTTTAGCAAAGTCTTCGACAGAGTCCCCCACGAAAGACTAATTAGAAAGGTAGAAGCGCATGGCATCAAAGGTAATATCCTCAAATGGATTAGGGCGTGGTTACGGGACAGGAAACAGCGAGTGAGCATAAACGGCACTAAATCTCATTGGAGCAACTTCACTAGTGGAGTTCCCCAAGGCTCAGTACGTGGACCATTATTATTTATTATATACATAAACGACATAGATATTGGCATAGACAGCAACATAAGTAAATTTGCTGATGACACTAAAATAGGACTTATAATTAAATCTGACGAGGACTCTGCAAAACTACAGGAAGATTTAAACAAATTTTTGAATGGTCAGAAACATGGCAGATGAAATTCAATGTGGACAAATGTAAAGAACTCAGTATAGGAGATGTAAACAGGGAAACCAGTTACCAGATGAAGAACGATGCCATTGTGGGATCCGACTGTGAGAGAGATTTAGGAGTAATGATAAGTAGGAATCTTAAGCCAAGTAAACAATGTGTTTTTGCTCGTAACAAGGCTAATACAGTACTTGGGTTCAGACAAAGGAGTGTTAGTTACAAGACTAGCGAGGTCATCTTAAAATTATATTTAGTGCTTGTGAGACCTCACCTGGATTACTCAGTTCAGTTCTGGTCACCGTATTACAGAATGGATATAGAATCATTGGAAAGAATCCAGAGGAGAATGACAAGACTAATCCCGGGCATTAGGAACCTTGAATACAGAGACAGGTTAAAGCATCTTAATTTGCACTCCCTCGAGAAACGTAGAGTGAGGGGCGACATGATAGAGGGATAGAGGTGTATAAATGGAAGTCAGGGTTAAACAAAGGGGACATTACAAAGGTACTCAAACTATCCAACCAGGAGCGAACTCATAACAATGGTTTTAAATTAGACAAATTTAGATTTCGGCGTGAAATTGGTAAACACTGGTTTGGAAACAGAGTAGTGGATGAGTGGAACAAGTTACCAAATATCATCATTAACTCGTATACTCTGAATAGCTTCAAACATAGGTTGGATGCTTATATGAGCAATTGGGGTTAGGTATAAACGGGACTGCCCAGTATGGGTCAATAGGCCCGCTGCAGTTTCCTCCATTCTTATGTTCTTATGTTCTTATATAGCAACGACAGATTCAGATTCAGATTTGCCCCCGAGTGGGCTAGTTTATTGGGCACCCCCTTACATCCTGTGCAAGGTGAAGCGCAGAAGCGTTTACAGCGCCCAACAGGGAAGTATGAAAAGTTCATACTTGCCTTTATGACTTGTACATTAAGGGCGTAAAAGCCTGAAGGGTCATAGGTTTTGTCAAGTTACATAAAGTGAGAGAATGATGAGTGTGTGGGGGGAAAGTTCCCGGTACATTTTATCTGTTTATGGCAAAGAGTGGCAGTCCCTAATAATGTCAAATGCCAGGCCTGTGACTAGGAGGAGGGATATTTGGTCTGGGAGGGAAGAGGTGTTGGTAACGACTGGGGACCTATAGGAGGAGGTCATAGGGCAAGTGAGGATGTAGTGAGAGAGGGTGTGAGAGTCGGGTTGGCCACAAAGTTTACAAACAGTGCGGTGAGGCTCAGGGTTGCCAATGTACTCCCATAGGTACCTGTACCCTAGGCGCAGTCTCATGTATATAAGCTGTTGAGATCGAGTCAGGGATTGATATTCTTTGTAGTGGCGGTTGTCGTCACCGGTTACAGCGTCATAGTGGCATAGTGTGACGCTACCCCGTTGTTTCAGGTGTATCCAATTTTCGTTGAATGCCTCTCGTTGTGTGGCGTGTATGCGAGATTTGAGATGATTCAGGGAGAGGGCGAGAGTGGCTTCAATATCTTCTTCTTGTGTAGCTTCTTTGGCAAGCCGATCAACAGTGTCACAGGCAGTTATTCCTATATGTGACGGGATCCAAAGAAACTTGACACGGATGTCATCAGTTTGTTCTAGCCCGGCAACGGCGGCTAGGGTGTGTTGGGCGGCAGGGGAGGAGGGGGAGGGTAATTTGAGCCTCGCTAGCGCAGAAATGCTGTCACTGATTATATGGAGGTTCCGGCGTTCAGTGCGAGCATAGGTCGCCCCCTCATGAATGCCCGCGAGGATGGCTATGCTTTCAGCATCAGTGGAGGAGGCCCAGTCGTGGACCCTGATCTTCCTGCAGGCCTGGCGCTCAGGAATCCACGCAGCTGCCCCAGCGCTGCCCAGCGTGGTAACAGACCCATCACAGTAGACGAGGATAGGAGGGTGGGAGGTCTTTAGAGAGGAAGCGACATCATTAATCTGCTCAAGGCAGTTACGTTTGAGCATATACCTCAGTTGGGTGGAAATACGACCAGGGAAGGTGTGGACGACAACATCAACACACGGAAAAGTCCACGGTGGTAGAGGCGGATGAGTGTACTCGGGAGGGAGAGAGGTCGAGGGGGTGTAGAGGTGATAACGCAGGATGTCAGTAGCAGTGTGGACGGGCCAGTGTTGAGAGGGAGGGGGGAAAGTAATAGGGACAGGCCGACGCAGGAGGGTGTTAAGATGTGAGTTCAGTGAGCGCGACAGGGGAGTCGGTTGCTCACTGCGAAGAAGTTTAACACCAAGGATGGCACTGAGAGCAGTAATTCGATCGCAGACGGGAAGCAGGATCAGTTCACGCTGCATGACTTCTATGCTGGTGGTCATAGGGCAGCCAAGGATGAGTCTCATCGCTCTGTTTTGGATTTTCTCTATGCTTTGTTTCTCGCGCTGGGAGGCAATTACAAGGACAGGAGAGGCATAATTAATCTATGACAGCTCTGACGATAGCAATGTACATGAGACGTAGGACCCTGACAGAGGCTCCTTTGAGGCCGTGAGTGAGGGACTGGAGGGGCCTCGTTCGTTGGCGGCACTGGGAGATGACGTGGGCGGCGACAGCGGAGGTGGTGGCTCTGGTAGTGGCTCGCACAGGTAGACCAAGGTACCTGTAGGTGCGTACTTGATCGATGTCTTGTCCTTGCAGAGTCAGTGGTGTCTGACGCCGGAAGCGTGAGATGAACTTGGTTTTAGTGTGTGAGATGACTAGCCCGAGTGTTTGACAGGTCCAGGTGAACGTGGAGAGTATAGGTTGTTCATGTTGCACTGTAGTAATTTGGAGGAGAATATCATCAACGTAGCTTATGATGTGACCGTCTAGGGCACGCTCAGAAAAGATGACGTTGAGACGGCAGATGGAGTTCATGAGTACATTAAAGAGTGTAGGGCTGAGTACACCTCCCTGAGGCGTGCCAAGATCAAGGTCCCTGATCTTAGAGTAGTGGCCCTGAAAACGGACATTGGCCTGTCGATGGGAGAGGTAGTAAGCAATCCACGTGAGGAGTTTGCCCTTCACATCCATGTGAGTGAGGCCTTCAAGGATCACTTCACTGTTGGCTTTATCAAAAGCACCCTTGAAGTCGACGAAGAGGGAGGTTTTGGCTGTGGTGTTCGCCATGTAGTGAGCGATGCAGTGAGTAGTACTCTTTCCGGGGCGGAAACCATAGAGGTCAGGGTGCAGGTGGGCTTCAATTTTCCAGTGGAGGCGGTGGGGTATCATGCGCTCCATCATCTTTGAGAAGCAGGAGATGAGGGATATTGGACGATATTCATCTTGTCTGCCTGGTTTAGGGACTGGGATGGTGGTGGCAGTCTTCCATGAGTGAGGCAGCTGACCAGTATCAAAAGAGAGGTTAAATAGACAGAGGAGGGGGTTACCAGGGGTGGCACTAAGGGCATTTAACACATCATATGTGACGCCGTCATCGCCTGGGGTGGTGGACCGACCGCGCTCAACAACAATTAGTAGTTCACACTGTGTGAAAGGCACGTCAGTGTCTGTAGATAGGTCTTGGTACTCGAAGATGCGCTGTCGGCGTTGTGGTTGCAGTGCGAGGGTGAGGTCTCGTACAGCGGGTGGTAGCGCAACAATGGAGGCGGCCTCCTGCCACATCTGGGAGAGCGCCTCAGCTCGGGCAGCTGGTCTGGGGTGGAGCGCGGGTCTAGCGTTGGTGCCCCGGGCACGGTTAATGGTGCGCCATATATCACCTATAGATGTAGACTGGTCAATAGAAGAAGCAAAATCAAACCACTGCTTCTCTCGTGCGAGAGTGATGGCAGATTGGAGCTCTTTATTTGTGCGCATCAGGAAGCGTAGAGCGTCAGGGGAGCTGGGAGATTTCTTCCACTGGTCGACTGCCATACTCGGATAGACTTAACATGAGGGTCACTGTTAACGTTCCACTGACTCCTGGGCTGGCGGTTAGGGCGGCGGTGTTTTGGGACAGGGCGGAGGAGGTCAGTGCATTGTTTGGACAGATCAAGGTAGAGTTGGTCTGCAGTGGTGATAGTGTAACCCTGAAACCATTCAGCAATGGCAGTGATGAAGGCAGGTATGTTGGCAGGGGGTAGGCTGAGCCTAGGGCCCTTGGGTGGAACGGGTATTCTCACATACTGGAGGGTAGTGTGGATAGGGAAATGGTCACCGTGGGGGGAGTGGAGGATGCGGGTGGAGTGTGGGCGGTGAGGGTCAGCGTAGAGAGCTATGTAGTCAAGTTTCCCTCCCCCGATGTGGGTGGGTGATGGGGGGCAGAGAAGACGTACAGGGTCATCAGTGGTTTGTAGGTAGGAGAGCCAGGAGTTACCCCGGGAGTTTGAGTGGGGCCCCTGGTAGCCGAGATTGGGGTGACGGGCATTGAGGTCCCCCACAAGGAGGGTGGGGGTGGAGGTGATATGGTGTGGTAGGACAGGTACAGTAGGGGTGGAGGGAGGCACATAGACATTGACAATATTGAGGGACATACCTTTTAGTGTGATTGTGATGGCGTGTGCGTCGGTGGTGTCGTCATCAAGGGGGACGTCGAGAGGTTGGTAGGGGACATCCTTCTTGACGTAGATCAGTAGTCCACGTGCATGGCTTCGTGGTAGTCCATCGATGCGGAGAACAGGAGTGGATGGGCTTTCAACACATGTGTAGCCACTGAGCACATCGGTATCAGCAGCACACTGCGTTTCTTGGAGGCACAGCACGTCGACGTCTTTAGTGAAGACATAGGTTTTGAGGGCACCAAACTTGCTTTGCATGCCGTTTATGTTCCAGATGAGTACCTGCAGTCCTGTAGCGTTGCTATCTATTGTGGTGTATTAGACTGATTACCCCTGACGTGGACGGATGGGCCTTAGGTGCCGGCATGTCGGTGGAGTATGGGTAGCCGGGGGTGGAGTCCTCAGGTCCAATAGGTAGCCCTGGTGAAGACAGCACAGATAGAGGAGCGGGCGCGGCAGGCGGTGGGTAGACAGGTTGAGGCACCACGTGACGTGAAGATGAGGCAGGGCTTGGCTCGGGGGCAGCAGTACACACAACCTGTGAGCAGGGGGGGCTCACAGGGGGACTACCAGCTTGTGTCAAACCAAAAGAGGGGAGTGACTGGGTGGCAGCAAAGGACAGGAGTTGGCGGTGTAGGTCGGAGATGGCGGTACAGAGTGTAACGAAGAGTTTCTCAACATGACTGGTAAATTCTTGGAAGAGGGACATGATCTGTGTCATGTCACTGGAAAGGGGTTGTGGGGGGGGGGCACTGGTTGAGGCACAAGGCTTGACAGCGTCAGAGTAGCGACGGGGTTGTGGCTGGGCACGGGTGGGAGCATGAGGCTTGATAACATCAGAGTAGAGACGGGGAGGAGGCTCAGTAGTGGTTGAGTTAGGGAATGGTAGGTGCTGTTGTGGTGCAGCCTGGTGAAGCCAGGCAGGGGCAGGTGTCCCAGTAGACTGGCGGGGGGGTGGGGCGTTGTGGTAGACACGGCCCTTGGGGAGGCTTCTCCCCTGGGACAGAAGGGCGACTGGGGCACTGCCGTGAGTCAGCATTGTGCCGGCCGCCACAGTTACAGCACCTGGGCTCAACTACATAGCCCACACCATCCCTATTAAGGTGGTCTTTGATTTTCTGGGCACAGGCGGCGGAGTTGTGGTTACGTGAGCAGAAGCGACATCTAGGACGACCACGTCGGCAGCAGGCAATGAAAGTGTGACCCCAATGAGAGCAGATAACACAAAATGCAGGCCCAGGATGATAGGGTTCTGCATAAAGTGGTGAAAGGATTGGATGGGCTTCCACAGCGGTTGGACATACCCTTCCCTTCCACTTGACAATAACAGCAGCTTGTGGAGTGTTTTCCCGGTAATGTCGATGTATACTGAGAGAATTAGAATTAAAGTCACGCGCATCTTCGATGTCAGCGTATAGGGGGAATCGTTTCACTAGGATGTGGCAACATTCATCAGCGTCTGCTGGGGGGGGGGGGGGGTCACTAGGACAACCCCGTCAAGGCCAACAGTACTAAGGGATTCATAGACTTCAGGAGTCTGACACTTGATAAAGTTCCGGTTCTTACCTTGTTGGAATTGAGTGTTGGGGCCATGCTGTCTGCAGTACTTCATCATCCAATTAAACCGATCCTCGACGGATTTTAATGAATCCTTGGGAAAGTGGAGATTCAGCTTACTTATTTGTTTGGCAGAGGGCAGGGTGATAGGGTCCATGGCATTGCTGTTTCCACTGTGGCTAGTGTTTTCCTTAGAAACATTACCGTCACTGTCATAATCACTAGGATCTGACTCTTGAAGGGTGTTGGATTCAGTCAAGACCTGCTGTGTTTTATTCTCAGTTGAATTCTTTCTGCTTCCTTCTGTATGTGTCGTCCTTTTCTTCCTATCATTCATGATCTCATCACTGTCACTTCCTTCACTTTTCTTCGCCGACTCTCGCCTCTTCTTCTTTTCTTTCTTACTAATCACCTCTTGAAAATTGTCTATCACCTCTATTGTTGTTGGCCACGGATCGTCTGCTTCTGATTCGCTACTTGAAAGCCTCAGGTCGTCTTCTAAGTTGTTTAGTAGGGCAATCTTTTCTTCTTTAGCCAAAGCCTTCATAGGTTTCTGCCCACCACTCTCCCCAGGCATTGTGCAATGCTTGTGTTCGGTCACAGACGAGATGGAGAGGCAACGACGTTAATACCACGCCATACAACGTCACACTCTTCGCACTGCGCATGCGCAGATGCAAAAATAACCGACCAGAGGGTCCAGGCAGAAAGTCCAGATATTTTATCCAAAATATTGTCTAAGTCCAGCAACTATAAATTTCCCAAGCGACACTGTGCTTACAACTGGGCTCCACTGTAGTTCTCTAACAGACTGAAGGTAGTCGTCTCACTGAATTCATCAGAATTGGGAATTGTAGGGAGAGCTTGTAGTGGATTTCTCCCCTACAAACGCTGATTGTCGCTGCGTAGCCGACCCCACGAATTCCCCAGTGTATGCCTCGTGGTCTAGGTCAACCAGCGCCGCCCACGGAGCAGGGGTCAACTACTAAGCCACGCCAACCCCCGCTATTTAAGACCTGACCTCGTGGTGATCGCTCTCGGACTGCTGGACCTGGAGCTGCGAAGACCTGCCTTTTTTGCTGCATGTTTGAGCAGTCTGCAACTTTGTTGTGATAAGACACTCAATCCTAGTGATTGTACTTACTCAACATAGTGACGGTGTAATTACCATCACAGATTGTACGAAAAATTCCAACATCTGGAAAACAAATATTTGGGCTCCCCAAATTTTGACTACTACCCGTGCGTCTACGTCCTGGAGTGGCCAATCAGTGGTGCCCCACGGTGGCGTGATACATGCACGTTTACTGCGGTGCTCTGATTGGCTAACCGAACGTGGCGTGGTAGGTAGGCTGTTTCTACTCTCTAACTCCTCTTTCCTTTTTTCATCCCCCTCATGCACTCCGTTCTTTGAACGGGAGGTGGGACTTAGCGATACGGTCGATCCGGCAAGGGAACCTGTGATAGTGCAGGGCACCCCTTGTCCGGGGGTCACCGGTAGGTGGAAACCTTCTTAGATATAACTATAGTCACAGGTAACCTGGGTGCAGAACCCTACGAGCCCGACGCCCGTCCAAGAGGGGGGGGCCGGGGTCACTGCTCCCAGGCAGGAGCCCTGTGTTATAGGTAGGATTAGATGTAATCAAGAAGATGACAACAAGCATTAGAATAAAACATAGAGATAAGGGACACTCTATTGGAAGGGGAAAAGTGGCAGAAATTACTTACAACAAATTGCAAGTCCCACTTACAAGAATATTCAACACAAATGAAGGTTTTAAAGTAATCTGCAAAGATGACTTTGATTCAGATAAAATCCTTTCAAAAGAAGCCGGAGATACATTTTATAATGAAGGCCTTGTTGTGGTCATGCCACCAGAACAAAAAGCAAAAAGATCAGTTTTCGTTCGTCAAGTTGACCAAGAGATCGGGAGGAAGACTTCTGAAGACCTGAAAGATGAACTGGAACGGCAAAACAGGTGGATGAAGATTGAAGAAGTCATTAAGATAAAAGATTATACTCATGTTTTTAAGATTACTTTTGAAGAAGTGTCAATGGCTGAGAAAGTTTTACAACAGGGCTTTCTAATATTCAACATGTCAGTCACACCACATCAAATAAAGAAGGAGACATTCATCAGTCTGCAAACTTGTTTCTCTTGCTACAAATATGAAGAGCATACAACGAGAGACTGTCCGGAAAAAGAAAGAAAGTACTGCTCAGATTGTGCAGGCGACGACCATACCTACACTGAATGTAAGAATACATATATTGGATGTCTCAACTGTAAGAGAAACGGGAATGCATACATAGGACATAGGACGTTAGCCATGGCATGCCCAATAAAAAAACACATGATAAAGTACAAGAAACAAGGAAAAAGGAACAAGACAAGAAGGATACGACATATGTCGAAATAGCCAAGAGAGCGGTCCAAGAGGCTCATAGACCAGAATCCACCATATTAAACTTAAGTGAACCAATACATGACAAGGTAATGATTAGTATGATCCATGCACATTTGCACAATATCATTGCACCCGGATCATACAATGAGGAATTAAGGAAAATGTTTAAATTGAATAACCTACCAGAGATGATATTTCCAGAGAATCCACAATCCGAAAAACTATTTCAGGCAACATACGCAAGCGAACTGAGCGAAAGACTACAGCTAGACAAACAAAGGTTTGAGCAAGGAGCAACAGCTGATACACAAGGAACACAAGCGACTGATAGAGATCCCAGACAAATGACTAGAAGTGACAAAGAGAAAATAGAAATAACAAAAGGACAGTCTACAAGACAAAGGAGTAGGAGGAGAGAAGATAAGATGGAAACTGAACACAATATACAACCTGAATCTGCTGAAGATATAGGATTAAAAGTTATCACTACAACAAAACATGGAATCCCAACATCGAGACCAACAGGAGGAACAATAGTAAAAAACTGTGAAGGAGGGATATACAAGTGGACATATCAAGAAAAATCCCTAAGTGAAGATTACGTCTGGTCACTAATTGCTACGGACAAACTAAAGATTACGACCAATGACTTTAAAATAGTAGACCCGTCAGAGTTTAGAAGAGTCAGAAGCGGGAAACAGGATGATAGGTCTCCACTTCAACAGTTACAATCCAAGTATAAGAAATAATGGACAATAGACAAACAGTAAGAACTTTAAGAATAATACAACACAACGTAAGAAACTGGAACACCGAGAGAATTAACCTAAGTAATATATATCAAGAAATTGACCCAGACATTATACTAATAAACAGTCACGGTGGGACAGAAAACAACAACATAAAACTCTTTAACTATTATGTAAACCAAAGAAACAAATCGGGCGAGAAAAATGACGGAGTAGCTATAGCGGTTAAAAGAAACTTAAAATTTAAACTAATTGATGACTTCCAGGAAGAATTTCTGGCAATAAAAATAAATACAACTCAAGGAGATGTAATAATTGCTACTACTTATCTGCCACCGAGACGACCCTACTTACCTATAGAAGACCTATTAAAATTGGCTAACAGTAGTCATCCGATGTACATCTTAGGAGACTTTAACGCCAGACATAGGATTTTTGACAATACAAATAATAACGTCGTGGGAAACGCCCTTAATCAATTAATAAATTTAGGGAAAATCAATCATCTGGGTCCTAACTTTCCAACCTGGAGAAATCACAATACACAATCGACACCAGACAAAATTTTTACCAACAACAAAGCCTTTTTCAATTACCATATAATACAGGGACCTCTTACAGGCAGTGACCATCTGCCAATTATACTAACACTGTCAACAAGCCCCATACATATACCAATAAAAAAGAGGCTGAAAATGAGTAAAACAGACTGGGACAGCTTCAAAGACGACTTAAGTAGTCACCACTCGATTAACCTACAAGGGAAAACAACAGAAGATATAGACTCAGAAATGGACAGACTGCACTCAGCAATAAAAACATCTATAACCAAACACACTCCTACTTCACACTTTAGAACATTACCCAACAACAGACTACCAGAAGAAGTTAAATTAACCCAGACCTATTACAATGAAATAAACAGGTATATGGAAAGACATGGCAGTAACAGATGGCTATATACGACACAGATAGCACTACAGATAAAATTAAGAGACGCATGTAAGGAAGCAAACAATAAAAAATGGAATGATATTATAATGGCGGCTGACATGACTAAAGACACAAAAACATTTTGGACTTCCATAAACAAGATGATAGGGCACAACAAGCAAAAAACACCATACATTAAAGACCAAAACGGAATAAAATTGCACGAGGAAAATGAACAAGAGTCAGCATTCAAAAGGGAATGGGTAAAATTTTTTAAAATATCAGATGAGGAAAATGAAGATTTTGATAGTGAACACGAAGAATAGAAGAAGAGATGGGAAGACATATACATAGAATCACCCCAAGGCAATATATAGACTATAACTTATTACCAAATAATCAAATAATAACAATGGGAGAAATGATGCACTGTCAGAGGAAGTTTAAGGAAAAAGCCCCTGGGCTCACAGGTATTACACGAAATATGATCATGAATCTACCTGAAAACATTTTAAATACACTATTAAACATTTATAACGCATGCTTAATAACTGGTTACTTTCCAGACAAACTGAAATATGCCAAAATGATATTTATTCCGAAGGAGGGTAAGGACAATAAGGAAATATTAAACTACAGGCCAATATCTTTATTAGAAATTACTGGGAAACTATTGGAAAAAATTTTAAATACAAGACTTATAGCCTTTTTAACACAACATGGGAAAACTAACAATAGACAACATGGATTTATGCCCAATAGAAATACCCTAACTGCAATAGCCATAATAACGGAAATAATTGCAATAGAAAAAAGCAAGGGTAACCAGATCAATATAATTTTAAGGGATGTTTCTAAGGCCTTTGATAAGGTTTGGCATTTAGGCTTAAAATATAAAATATTAAAACTGGGACTTAATGAATACTTGCTAAGAATATTGTGTAACTATTTAGATGGTAGGAGAGCACAAATTCAAATTGGAAACTTTTTGGGAACTATGTTTAATCTTGAGAGTGGAGTACCTCAAGGAGGATGCCTTTCTCCAACACTATATACAATTTATACTTCAGACACACCTCAACCTACCCCCTTTAGCGAATATGTAATGTTTGCTGATGATATTACTCAAATAGTATCATACCCAGGAAAATCAACTCAATTTATGGCACTCTACACGGTAAGAGCGATAAAAAACATAAATGATTTTGAGAAAAAATGGAAAATCAGGACAAATAAGAACAAATTCAAGATAATACCAATAGCCAAGATTAATACAAGTCCAGTAATAGTCGACCAGGAACTATACCCATACGACACTGAAGGCAGGATGCTTGGACTAAAACTAACAAAAAGAGGATATATAACATACTTAAAAGATAAAGAACGACAGGCAAGAATAAGATTATCAAAAATAAAACGCTTTAAGAACCTTAGCATTAATAACAAGAGAAAGATATATATTGCCCTTGTCAAATCAATTATGGACTACCCACCCATCCCATTGAACACCCTTAGTAAAACGAGCATTAAAAGGTTACAAACAGTACAAAATATAGCCCTTAGATTTATATATAACATAAAATATACAGACCACATCAGTAATGAACAGCTACATAAGAGAGCAAATCTCTTAGCAATTAATGTAGATATACACAACAAAGCTGTAAATATTTGGAAAAAAGTGACTGAACTTAACACAGAAACATATCAAAACTGGATAAATAATATAGACAACGAAGAATTCCAAGAACACAGTTGTGTAACGGGCCGAGTTTTCTCTTTTCAATAATTTACCATCCAGCTATTCTTTTCTGTTAGTATTCTATTTACTCATATACTTATTTGTTCTATGTAGCCTTCTTCCAATGAGTACCCTGTTTTATATACTTATTCTTCTTCCATTCTTTACTTATATATATTTATTCTTATATATTCTTACTTATATTCTTATATAAGTAACTCTTATGCTTCTTTACTGTTTTCCAAGTCAATGTTCTTTCTTTTCATTTCCTTTCATATAGATTGTATTCTCAGTTTCAATGTTCTTACCTTTCTGAAGTATACTTTGCTTTTTTATGTCTATTCTTATACATGGGTTAGTCTGGGGAACCATGTTATTCTTAGTACAACACTTTTTATACTTACAAAGGGTAGCTGCCACCACCCAGACTTTTCATTATATAACAGAACTCATGGAAGGGTTTTGGGTAGTGTGGTAGATGTATAGGCACGTGAGTAAGTATTATTTTCTGGGAACCAATGTTTAGAAGGAGTAGAGTGGTGATACTCAGATTACTAATTCAATATTTATTAACACAGTGAGTGGAGAAGATGCATCTTAGATTCACTCAGGCTAAACAGAACCGAAATTAACTTATTAAGTCATCAAACACTTCAAGAACTTATTACCTCATTAAATACCTCCCAATACTTATTACTTCATTAGACAATTGTGGTATTAATCCTCTGACAAATGAGATTCAGTAATTATACACAAGATATCACTGGACCCTCAGGTCTTACTTTAACAAGTAACAAATTACCTCTCCACTTCTTGATAAGAGCATGATACTCTCAGGTTATTCTTTCATGGGTACTACAGATGAATACATAACACACTGGGCAATTCCACAATTAGTAACATACCATATTTCTTATCATTTCACAAGGAACAACCTGGTACCTTGAACTCTCATTCAGGGGTTCAATACTTAACCTGGGATGACTATATTTCTGCTAGTCATCCCTAAGCATGGATATTAATACGGCTCCATACATATAACCAAGAACAGTAGGTAGACCATGATCATATGACGGAGTCAGTGGGCCAGAGTTGTTTACAGCGACCGCCAAGCTGAAGGCTCGCTCGCTAGGTGCACTCAGGGAGGTTGACTCGTTTCACACTGGCAGAGTGGTGAGGGCGCTTCCCGGGGAATCGTGTCCTGGGATTCTAAATGCGCCCTCAGAGACAGTCTTCAAGAACCATGGTGCCCATAGGTAGCTATCGACCTTCAGGAGAGTGGCTAACACATCCGCGTCTGTAGACGTGGAAGAAGAGTCACGAATGCGTGAATATTTAACTTCACTATAAAAAACATACGTCTGGCACCGGTTCAGACGATAGCTAGAGCTCTACTTTACTTGACTTAATTGGCACTGAAGGTACTATGTTGAAACATGAACACTGATATTCGCAAAAATGACTAAGTTAAACTGAGTTAATATGGCGGCGTGGAACACACGTGAACATACCTGTAGACGTGGAAGAAGAGTCACGAATGCGTGATTCTTCCTCGTGTAGAGGTATATACGTGCCTCCGCTGGGCAGCTTGGGCCTCCCTATTCATGCCAGAAAGGTCAATCTCACCAACAACATACCTTCTCTACCATGTTGGATCACCGTATATTTAATTATGAACTCCGGTGTTCCGGATCAGGGTAATTTCCTATGTCTATTCATATAATCTAATCAGAGGTTGAGCTTGCCAGGAAAAGGTGGAATATACACGTTGATAACAACAATTCTGCAAGCTCAGGCCTGCGGCGAACAAGGAACTATTCACAGGGAGACGTTAGATCTTGGAGATTATACCAGTTGACAGAATAGTTCAGGAAATTAATGACTTTCTTAAATAGATAACTGACACTAATCAAACTACAAACATCAGATTCTCTGATGTCGGGGCGACAAAATGATCTAACTCCAGGCGCGATCAGAAACTCATGGATATCCTTAGGGAACGAAACCGATGGGTATCGTTGGTCCTGGCAGACTCAACACTCACTTACTTGACACGTCTTATTAACAATAAGGACAGTTGAAGCGTTCAACACCTCTCACAATGGATCTTGAATGTTTCAACTGTAAACAGACATATCTAAGCTGACTCTAAACCAGGGTGTTCTCTCTCACATTCAAATTCATTATATAGAGAGGTTGGTTTCAGTAGGTCAGAGAAAATGGGATAACGGAGGACTGAGGCGTCTTGAAGTGACGAGAAAACGGACTCCTCAGATGGAGGACTCAAAATAAAAGCAGAGGTACATGTTTTGTGGGCTATTGAGCGTAATATGAATCATTTGATTTTGGCGTTAACTGACGTGTACGACCGTGGTCGTTACAAAGCTTTCCCCTCCCAAAGATTCAATATTATGCGGTATAGTCAACAAAACATTCACAGTAAATACATAATTTCAGAACACAATATCTTGCACTACTGGGGTAATGGTCATCAATACAGGCAACACACGTTACAGAATTTTCACATACATAAAATTCTGCAACTCAGTTGAATAATCACACAAACTCCCAGCCAGGGGCAGATAAAATGAACATAGCACCACTTGTATGGCACACAGAAGAACATAATCATACATCAATATTACAGAATATAATAATAAAAATAACAGGCCGGCCTGAATTACAGTTTTGTAGGACACTTTCAACTACAACATCCACCAGGATTACAGGTAGCTTTGTAGGACACTTTCGACTACAACATCCTCTAGGATGACCGGTAGCTTTGTAGGACACTTTCAACTACAACATCCACTAGGATGACAAGTAGCTTTGTAGGACACTTTCAACTACAACATCCACTAGGATGACAGGTAGCTTTGTAGGACACTTTCAACTACAACATCCACTAGGATTACAGGTAGCTTTGTAGGACACTTTCAACTACAACATCCACTAGGATGACAGGTAGCTTTGTAGGACACTTTCAACTACAACATCCACTAGGATGACCGGTAGCTTTGTAGGACACTTTCAACTACAACATCCACTAGGATGACCGGTAGCTTTCCTCGAGGCGATTGATCAGATATGTATAACACTGGACCCAAGCACCAAATTCAACAATTGAGATCTCAAGCTAGGAGTAGTTAGGCGGACCCCATCCAGTCACCGAAGTATTAGGGTTGACCTTACCACGGAAGAATCGTTGTTCACTCACGAGACGAGGCAAGATCTAAGTGGTCAGAGCATGGACTTAAATAGACTATAATGCCAGCGACCCGGTCCACATGAAACCCCCAAACCTCGGTTCCCTTCTGTACTTGAAATGCGAGAGTCTTAAACTGCACTAGGTCCATGTACTCCTGTACACGCCTAGCCGTAACTCTGCAATGCAAGCGTCTTAAACTGTACTCCTGTACACGACTGTACACGCCTAGCCGTGACTAAAGTCCAGCCCAACTACCTCCTACACCAACTCAGGCCTACTGCAGATAGGACCTCCAAGCAACTTGATCACTCACACCAAACAATGTTCTCACGGCCGTAAGACACATTTACTCATTCCTCTTGCCCATGGTACATACTGACAATCCCTCCCCCAACAGGTCACTCTGGCCACTTGACTGGCGAAGCAAACATTGATGTTCACGATCAACAAATCTCAAGGACTAAGTAAGGGCCCTTTACGGCAATTGAGAGACGTGACCGACCAACTGGTTCTGTTTCTAGAGATCCATACGGATCCGGGGTTTCCTCCGTCTCTGTGGGAACCTAGCCGCAGGAGCTACCCCTGGGTTCCCGGGACTGGCCAACCTTTCTCAATACTCTAGCTAACCTGTCTGGCAAGGTTGAAAAATCATTAGTCCACACTATGACATTATCGGGGTAGTTACATTCAACTCGGTTCTTCGCTGCAAAAGGGGCTACTACTTGGTTTACTTCTCTGGTAAAAATAAAAAGAATAACGGGACTGGTTGAAAAAACCCAAAAGATAAGCGTGTAAACCTTCATTAATTATATTCCATCACTAAATGTGGTTAGGTCTCGACTTTTGTCGTTAAGTATTTCTTTAATGATATGTGGCTTTCAAGTCTAAGGTAGAATACTATTCATTACTTGCCACTCTCTCTACTAATTTATCTAAGCTGGGTAATTCTAAGCATACTTAACAAAAGATCTATTCAAATCATTGACTTCCCCCTTTCTCACCCGAAGTCTAGTACCCATGATAACAACTAGCTTCCTCAGCCTCACCGGCAGTTTTCCTTTCATCAGGTTCTGATCCCGATGGAAAATCTCTAAACTTGATTTTCTCACTACCCCTCCGAGCCTTCGGCGTTCCCCACCGATGAATGCTGGCCTCCATGGCTTTGGCAAGTTCTCGGAACTCACACATAAGTTGTAACTTATTCACAACTACTGTGATCATCGTGCGCTGATGTCACAACAAATCTTCTACAAAACAACCCCACCAAAGATAAATTCAATTAACACCCTTCCAGAGCAAAGGGGGTACACATTGACACATAAATGCCTCGGATACTTCTTAAATGGATACTCACCAAAATAAATACTTGGCAGTAGTATCGGTGACTCACTCAGAAAATTAAGTATCTCTAAAGAGGACAATACAAAGCTTCAATTCACACAGTACTCATAGCAATGCTCAAAATAAAATACTTGATGATACTTAACGAGAATGTCTCAAGAAAATATAACTCTGTAGCTTTCACGGATGATTAACACAAAGCAGATTTTCTGTACTCGTAAGAATTCACTGTCCTTTTCAATTATCTTGACACTGTGTTAACACTACACAATTTACTCTGTGCTTTACTCACAATTGGTGGTCCTTACATGTACAGAGGGTGTTTTCAGCAATCCATTTTCAGAGATTGTATGTCTTAGATGTCCATTTCACCACAGAGTCCTCAACCCACTCAATACTATGGCTGAAAATACATCGGAATTAGTTCTCAATACATATAAATCTCTTTACCAACAATGCATATCAGTCTACACTGTAAGAAATGTTAAGGCAGTATGTAATAAAATTCTCCGTAAAAAAAACAAGTTGAAAAATACAACACTGAAAAATTTAACACCAAACTTGTGTTATCTCAATAAATTCAATGGTAACAAATTGACTCCAACTGAGAACCAAAACTCTTTCTAGTTATTTCACAATTCAGGTCACTAGCAAAAGAAAAAAAAATTATATAACACTCACTTGGGTTATACAAAAATTTCTAATGTTAGAAAAATACTTCAAGTGAGAATCTGAACACTTTCAATTGAAGTCATAATACTTCCAATAAATGTCACAGCTAAAAATAAAACATTGGATTACATAACCTTTGTACACATGACATTTCTGGTGACACTCGAGAGATGAACCCAGTTCATCACACTCTCAACATGGCAGCTGTACAGTATACTGCCCACTCAATGTCTGTAAATATCCAAAGATTAATACACTGGTCAAAAAAATAAAAAAAAATTACACTAATGTGCAATTACCACTTTCCTGAAATTTCACACAATAAAAACTCACAAAGATGAGTTAGGTAGCTTATTTCAAAAAAAAAAATTGGTGCATTACCTAACTCTGAAACACAGAAAAAATTATAACTTTCTTTCACAAAAGAAGTGGTGAAACTAAATCAATTGTTAGTTCTTACCTAACTCTTAAAAACTTTGCAGTTACAACTACAGTATTGTACTTGACACAAAAGTTTGTACTTTAAATTACACAATTATTTGTACTCCTTACTGATGACAAAACTTATACATTACTGTATACTGTATTCTGAGAAGACAAATTCACCAAGTATCACACCTCATTCCTACAAATTGGTTCTTAAATGAAAATAATCCCACTAGCCGGCACCATTTGTAACGGGCCGAGTTTTCTCTTTTCAATAATTTACCATCCAGCTATTCTTTTCTGTTAGTATTCTATTTACTCATATACTTATTTGTTCTATGTAGCCTTCTTCCAATGAGTACCCTGTTTTATATACTTATTCTTCTTCCATTCTTTACTTATATATATTTATTCTTATATATTCTTACTTATATTCTTATATAAGTAACTCTTATGCTTCTTTACTGTTTTCCAAGTCAATGTTCTTTCTTTTCATTTCCTTTCATATAGATTGTATTCTCAGTTTCAATGTTCTTACCTTTCTGAAGTATACTTTGCTTTATGTCTATTCTTATACATGGGTTAGTCTGGGGAACCATGTTATTCTTAGTACAACACTTTTTATACTTACAAAGGGTAGCTGCCACCACCCAGACTTTTCATGATATAACATAGCTCATGGAAAGTTGTTGGGTAGTGTGGTAGATGTCTAGGCACGTGAGTAAGTATTATTTTCTGGGAACCAATGTTTAGAAGGAGTAGAGTGGTGATACTCAGATTACTAATTCAATATTTATTAACACAGTAAGTGGAGAAGATGCATCTTAGATTCACTCAGGCTAAACAGAACCGCAATTAACTTATTAAATCATCAAACACTTCAAGAGCTTATTACTTTGTAGTGGACGTCTCCCCTACAAGCTGCCACGCACCACCTGTTACCGCCTTCCCTAGCAACCAAGCATATCCGCATTCCATTGCCCGCCGTATCCTAGCAACGGAACTAGTCACCGGCTACTTCTCGGGTTTTTCCACCATGACTCATAGCCGCTGCTGGGTGTATATAAGCTCTGTCTCTCCATTGAGATGCATTCTGACCAATCTTCTTGAACAAGCAACATCTCCTCCAGCAAGCTCCACACTGTTAACATTTCATTCAACCAGGAGGCCAGCAACAGGCAACATCTTCTCTAACGGAGCTCCTGCACACATACCTCCTCCGACAAGCTACTCACCGCACGTCTCTACCAAGCAGCCCCTCACCACACAGCACCTCCAGCACCAGACTGTCTATCATATAACTTATATATTATACAAGAAAACCACATTAGAGTTTCCTTCCATCCTGAGTGCTAGACAACTTTAATATCTCGATACCCCTACAACTTCATTCAACACCTCCAAATACTCATTACTTTATTAGACAATTGGGATATCATTACCTTGATACATGAGATTCTGTACTATTATTCACAAGCCATCACTGGACCCTCAGGTCTTACTTTAACAAGTAACAAATTACCTCTCCACTTCTTGATTAGAGCATGATACTCTCAGGTTATTCTTTCATGGGTACTACAGATGAATACATAACACACTGGGCAATTCCACAATTAGTAACATACCATATTTCTTATCATTTCACAAGGAACCACCTGGTACCTTGAACTCTCATTCAGGGGTTCAATACTTAACCTGGGATGACTATATTTCTGCTAGTCATCCCTAAGCATGGATATTAATACGGCTCCATACATATAACCAAGAACAGTAGGTAGACCATGATCATATGACGGAGTCAGTGGGCCAGAGTTGTTTACAGGCTCGCTCGCTAGCTCGGAGCGCCTGGCCCGGGAAAAGTTGACTCGTGGCGGTGGGCCGTGGCGTCTGCCAAGGAATCTCGCCCTGGGATTCTAATCTCGCCACCTTAAAGACGTCTTTCGAGAGACATCGTGCCCATAGGCGGCTCCCGAACCTCAGGAGTGTTGCTAACCCCCACAACAGCGTCTGTAGACGTGGAGGAGAAATCACAGAAGGAGTGAATATTTAACTTAACTATACAAAACATACGTCTGGCACTGGTTCAGACGATAGCTAGAGCTCTACTTTACTTGACTTAATTGGCACTGAAGGTACTATGTTAAAACATGAACACTGATATTTGCAAAAATGACTTAAGTTAAACTGAGTTAATGTGGCGGCGTGGAACACACGTGAACATACCTGTAGACGTGGAGGAGAAATCACAGGAGTGATTACCCCTCACGCGCCTGCATATATACGGGCCTGAGGGCATATTCCTACTAGAAAGATAAATTTCACTAACAATAGACCCTCTATTCACAGTAGTCGTTGGACACCTAGTTGTGACCGTCAGTGTCACAGATCAGGCTAATTGTCTACATCTATATTTATGATTTAATCAGAGATTGAGTTTGTCAGTAAAGAGGTGAATTGAAGTTATATATGTGTTCGCAACTCTATTGGCCTGACAGCAAACCACATCCCAGGTCAGACGGCCGTTAAATCTGGGAGAATTTTGAGTTTGACAGAAACTGTTCAGAAGATGAATGACTTTCTTAAATAGACAACTGACACTAACTAAACTATGAACATCAGATTCTCTGATGTCGGGGCGACAAAACAATATAACTTCAGTAGCGATCAGAAACCCATGGATATCCCCACGGACGACCTAAAATACGCCACTCTAACTGGCAAACTCAACACTCGCTTACTTGACACGTCTTACTAACAATAAAGACAGTTGAAGCGTTCAACAACACTCACAATGGATCTTGAATGTTCCAACTGTCCTCTCTCACATTCAAATTCATTATATAGAGAGGTTGGTTTCAGTAAGTCAGAGAAAATGGGATAACGGAGGACTGAGGCGTCTTGAAGTGACGAGAAAACGGACTCCTCAGATGGAGGACTCAAAATAAAAGCAGAGGTACATGTTTTGTGGGCTATTGAGCGTAATATGAATCATTTGATTTTGGCGTTAACTGACGTGTACGACCGTGGTCGTTACAACACCACCACTGTGTCGTGACGTGTTGACGCAGTGTCTATTATAATTAGGACTTTTATACAAATGGTCAATATCGTTAGCGAGTTTGGTCTCAGAATCCAAGTACATCAAATTTGTGGGCAATAGAAGATAAACACTGATCTAAAAAGGTATCTAGATGAAGGGGAATACTGCTGATGTTATGACTAATCAAGGAGAAGGAATAAGGTAGTAGGAGACTAGAACTAAACTCGGGGGAGTCAGGAAAGCAATAGTTACAGTTTGGGTTGGTGTAACCCAGTGAGTTTTGTAAAAAGACATCAGGATCGATATGAGGGAGTGTGGGGTTATGAGATGTTTCGTTCACACTCAGGATGGGATGCAGAAAGGGAACTCACAATGTGCTCTCTGTATACATGTTGTATTGGATGTACAATGCAGTTTGGTGCTAGGAAGGCAGCATGGTTACAAGCGTTGAGTAGAGAGAGCTGGTTGGTGAGGGTGCTCAGAGGAGGATGTAGTGGACGTCTCTCCTACAACTGCCTACAACTGCGTAGCCACAGCCACCACCTACTACCGCCTTCCCTAGCAACCAACCAGATGTTACCGTATCTTAGCAACGGAACTAGTCACCGGCGACTTTCTGGGTTTTCCCAACATGACTCATAGCGGCTGCTGGGTATATAAGCTCTGTCTCTCCATTGAGATTGATTCTGACCATTCTTCTTGAACAAGCAACACCTCCTCCTCCGCCGCTGCCTGGCTGCCTTCGCTTCTCCTCGCCTGCCTGGCGGTCCTCGCTCCCGCCAGCGAGCATGGCGACCCACCAGCTGTCCTTCTCTGAGCTTCCTCACCAACCAACTCTCATTCTGCCCATCTTCCTGAACAAGCAACACCTCCTCCAGCAAGCTCCACGCTGTTAGCATTCATTCAATCAGGAGGCCAGCAACAGGCAACATCTTCTCTAACGAAGCTCCTGCACAAGTGCACATCTACCTCCTTCAACACGCTACTCACCGAACGTCTTCTACTGAGCAGCTCCTTACCACACGGCACCTCCAGCACCAGACTGTCTATCATATAACTTATATTATATAAGAAAACCACATTAGAGTTTCCTTCCATCCTGAGTGTTAGACAACATTAATATCTCGATACCCCTACAAGGACAAGCTTGTGGGTCGCCATGCTCGCCGGCGGGAGCGAGGGCCGCCAGGCAGAAGTGGAGGAGGTGGTGTAGCTTGCTGGTTGGTGTAGGTAGAAAGAGAGCGATCACCTGTTGTTGTTGTTGTTGAGATTGTCGGACCGTAGTCCGACACGGGCCTTTGCCTATAGGCGGCCCGTTTGGTGGTTCCGGCTGGAGCTCGAGGAGCAGCCAGACCGGATTGGGATTGGAGGTGGTCCCGCCTGCAGATGGAAGGATACTGCAGGTTGCAAGTGTGAGCGGACCCCCGATCAGTGGACACTTACCACCAACCCCCACTCTTGGACGTGGTCAGTTTCGGAGTGGCGCGCCCCCCGAACTGGGGTCCGCACTTGCTGGGAGAGGATGCTTTCTAAGCTATCTGGGTGGTGGGTATCGTGTGATGACCCGGAGTAGGTGGTGAATGTGGTCTGTGTGGGCCTTTCGGGTTAGAGTGGCCGCTGGTGTTGTGTGTGTGTCTTGGGAGATTTGAGTTCTGTTTCGGAGGCTTTGTGTGACCTCGCAGTCGAGGAGATAATGCTCAAGTGGGTTGGCTGCTGGCTCCTGACAGTAGGTGCAATCCATGACGTCATTGCCGATCATCTGCCAGGAGCACTTGTGCCCTAGTCGTAGTCGATGAAGGCTGACTTGGGTTTGTCTTGGGGTTTTCCTGTCAGCGAAAGGTGGTTCCCCTTTTGTGGCCGCCAGGTACCATTTGGCTGATTGGGACCCGGCGTTGAGTGCATGAAGGAAGCTCTTTTTGATGTGAAGCTTGCTGATCTTTCTGAGGTGATTCTTTATCTGTTGTACACTTGCTGGAACTTGGATGTGTATGCTACTAGAACGTGTAGCTGCCTTGGCTGCTTCGTCTGCCACGTCGGTTCCTCCGATCCCTACATGACTGGGAATCCAGTGTAAGACGACTGGTCGGTTTTGGCTTTGGAGTTCCTGTAGCTGTGCGAGGATCGAGGTGATGATGTGGACGTTGTCTCTTGGTTGACTGTGTTGCAGCGCCTGCATGGCCGATTTCGAGTCAGTGTGAATTATGATGGGCTTGTTGTGTTGTGTTGCAGCGTGTTGTAGGGCCTTTGAGATTGCCACCAGTTCTGTTTGTAGGGTGGAGCAGTCATTGGAAAGTCTCCATTGGAGGGTCTGACCTTGGGTGTAGAAGGCCGCTCCGGATCTATGATGTTTTGGGTCCACCGAGCCGTCTGTGAAGTATGATGCTGCATCAGCCGGTGTCTCGGTGGCTATGACTTTGAGAGTTATTTTTTGGAGGTCCTCCTTCTGGAGGTTGGCCTTATTATCACCTAGATCGGTGAATTTGAGTGTGGCTGGTGGAGGGCTCCATGGTGGAGGAACAGCGTAACCATTGTCTCGTGTGTCTTGGTTGTTCTTGACGAGTGTTTCTGCTTGCAGGTGTCGGATGACCTTGCTTGCCTCGTGCGACCAGGTGGCCCCTCGCACTCTGTGGTCGAGGTGGAGGGAGGCACTGATTCGAATCTTGGCAACTGTGGGCTTGTCTACTCTACAGATTTTGGCGAGGAGACCGGCTGTCACCTGCTTGACTCGTACTGCTAGGGGTGGTAGTTCGGTTTCCATTTGCAGGTTGCAAATTCTGGTCCACATGGGAGCTCCGAGCATGGTCCTGAGAGCATTGTTTTGGATGACTTCTAGCTTAGCTATTTGGTCTTCTCTCAGTCCAATGAGTGCTGGAGCACTGTAATCTACCAGCGATCTGATGGCGGCCGTGTAGTAGGCTTTGAGCACATGAAGGTTTGCTCCTGCGGATTTGCTGGTGAGCGACCTCATTATATTGTGTCTGCTCTTCGTCCTGTGCCTGAGATACTCGAGTTGCGGCTTGAAGGTGAGTTTCTGGTCAAACCAGATTCCAAGACACTGGTGGGTGTTGGTCCAGACTACCGGCGTGTTTTGTATGGAGAGCATCTTGTCTGGTGTGTCTGTGCAGATGGCCATCGCTTTCGACTTGGCTGGATTTATCTTGAGTCCAAGTCTGTTGCACTCCTCTTCTATAAGTTGGAGTGCGTGTTGCGTGTTGGCTAGTCTATTCGATCCTCTTACTATGAGCTGTAAGTCGTCTGCATAGCATAGGAGCTTGGCTGTTTGTCTGAAGGGAAGCTTGACTAGATTTTCCATCAGGACATTGAACAGCATTGGACTGAGGATGCCTCCTTGTGGGGTTCCGTTTTCATGGACCCTGTAGCTTGAGGTTGTTCCCTGAAAGCGTACTCGTGCTTCTCTCTGTGTGACGCCTTTTTTAGCGAGCGTAGTTGTGATGGCCAATGGATTGGCTAGTTCGAAGGCTTTCTCCAGGTCGAAGAAGACCACCAGAGCTGGTTTGTTGTCCACTGTGCTGAGTATCTCGGCGATGTTGTTGCCTGTGCCGGTGTTCTCGGTGTAAGCAAAGATGTGGGGGTGTGGGCTGCCTACTTTCCACTTTAGTCGGTTGAGAGCCATTCTTTCTCCCGTCTTCGCTATGCAGCTAAGAAGGGAGATGGGCCTCGGCTTGTCTGGTTCTCTGGGCTTCGGAATGGGCTGTATATCTGCCTTCTTCCATTCCGGTGGGAGTCTTTGTGCTGTCCACGAAGCATTGATGGCTTGCAGCAGAGCCTCGTGTCCGGCTGTACCGGCATGAAAGAGCATGGAGTAGGTTATCCTGTCTGCCCCTGGAGCTGTGTCCTTGCTTCGTTTTAGCGACTTTTGGAGTTCTTGCTGGTTGAATGGTCTGTCAGTGTCATCTTCACTGTTGCAGGCCTCTTCGATCGTCTGGAGTCTGACCTGTTGCAGACGCCGTTGTGTCTCCTCCGCCTGTCTCGGGAGGTTTTTCGTTGCTGCTCGGTCAGCGAACAGTTTTGCAAATCTCTCGGCTTCTTCTTCTGGGTTGGGATGGGTTGGTGGTGGTGGTGTTGCCTTCCCAGATGCCCTTCGGATCTGGGCCCACATCTTGCCAAGGGAGGTGTGCTCGTTCAGTTCGGAGCACCACTTGAGCCAGCTTACGTTTTTTATTTCTTGCTTCTCTTCCCTGGTGTCCTTAACTATGACTTGCAGGAGATGTCTGTTTGTTGCCGTGGGATGTCTCCTATAGTTTCTTCGGGCCATGTTCACTCTGTGGTTGAGTTCTTTCACCCTGGGACAGTAGTACCAGTAGTCATTGTACTGTCTTGATGTGGGTTTTGTTTTTGGGATGGCCTCTTCTGCCGCTTGGTGAAACGCCTCGACCAATTGTTGGTGGAGGGTTGTCTCATCCACGGGTGCTGCGCCGGACGGCTGTGATTTTTCGCGCCACTTAGCCAGGTGTTTCTTGAAGAGTCCCCAATCTGCCTTTTGGGTATTGTATCTCCATCTCGGGGGGGGGGGGGGGGGTGGAGTGGGGAGTTTGTTCACCTTCAGTGTTGTTAGGGTGGCGAAGTGGTCGCTGGTCAGCGTGGGGTGTATCTGCCAGGAGGCCGAAGGCTGTAGTGCACTGGAGACGAAGGTTAGATCTAGCCTTCCTCCCCTAGTGTGGGTGGGCTCGCCGGTGTTCAGGAGACAGATCTCGGGTGTATCTTGAAAAGTGGTGTATAGGTGTAGGCCGTCTTCATTTGTGGGGCTTGCCGAGCTTAGGAAGGGATGATGTGCATTGAAATCCCCTCCTATGAGTGTGGCGTGGTCAGCGGCCGAAGCAAATAGTTGAGTAACCTCCAGTGAGCCCCTTGGGTTCTTGTAAATGTTGTGAACAGTTAATTCCCGTTCTTGGGGGGTTACTTTGACGGCCTGTGTCTCGATGTTTTCCCCACATGGAAATTGCTGCGTGACATCGGCGGAGGGTATGCTTGACTTGACCAAGATCATGCATCCTCTTGTTGACGCCTGCGTGAAATGCCTCCTGTATGTCTTGTAACCGCTGAATTTGAAACAGTGGTGTTCTTGTAGTAGTGTTTCTTGTAGAAGTATGATGTTAAGCTTGTCCTTGGCTGCTGCTTCTTGTAGGAGGTGTTTCTTGTTTTTGATGCCCTGAGCATTCCATGTCAGGATGTTCAGGGTGCTGGTGGTTTCCACCACTGTTTCATCGGGGATTTCTGGTGGTCCTCGATGGAGATGTCCAAGTTCGGTTCCAGCTGGATCAGGTCCATATCTTCGTGTTCTGTGGTTTTTGCCTTCTGGACCGTGGTTCGGTTCAGGGGATTTGAGACGTCGAGTTTCTTTCTGGGAGCTGTCAGTATCTTGGGTTCTCTGGTGGCCTTCTTCGGTGTGGAGTGTACCTCGGCTGTCACTCGTGTGGGGACCGGCGTGGCTTCCTCCACTGAGGTGGCTGGAGCTGTGGCGACTTGCCCGAGGACGCTCCCCATGAGTATTTGGAGCTGTGTGGGTTGGATCTTGTGGCCCAGTAGTCCGGCTAGGCCCTCCGCGAAGGTTGTCAGTACCTTGGCTAGGTCTGATACGTGTATCATTCCTTCTGGTGCCTTGGTGTGTGCTTCTTTTGTCTGGCTCGTGGTTGTCTGCTGCTTGGGTGGCTGAGGTGTGGCCGTGGTGAGGCCAGGAAACTGGGCTGCACTTTGGGTGTTGACTGGCTGAGGAGGTTGTCTTGGTTGTTTTGGCCTCTGGGTTCCCCACACGAAGGTACTTGGTGGGGCTGGTGTGTAGGCGGTGGGTGCCGGTCTTGCTGCTGGTCGGTTTGCCTGGACCCTCTTTGTTCTCTCGGAGCATCCAGGATTCCAGGCGTGGTGTTTGCTCCCGCAGTTGGCACACTTGGGGGCAATTTTTTCTCCATTTTTCAGCTTGGTGAGGCAGGAGTGTGTGCCGTGCTTCTGTGCGCAGACTGCGCAGATCTCCTTGTACGTGCACCGTGTCTGATGGTGCCCGTATTTCTGGCATCTGAAGCACCGCAGGGGCTCTGGGACGAAGGGCCTCACTTCGTAGGTCCCCCAGGTTTTGAGGTCTATGGTGCTGGGGGGTGAGCCGTAGTGCGTTATGAGCACTTGTTTCGTGGTGGCCGTCTTGTCGGACATGGGAGAGCATCTCTCGGCTTTTAAAATCTTCGGGTGGTTCTCCAGGGGTTCGAGAGGTAGATCCTTTGGGTATCGGAGGACTACCGACTTCATCAGTTTCTGGGCGGGGTCTAGCTTGGTTGAAGTAACGGTGGTGGTGTTCTGCAGGTAAGTGTCGAGGGTGGTGGCGGAGTTCTTGTCTTTGGGGTGAATGATCATCTCCCCCTTTAGGTTGGGCCAAACTGAGAACTTGGCCAGTGGATTCAGCTTTTCCATCTCTGTGACGGCGGCATATGTTGTTTTGGCGTCCGTTTTCGTGATCCGGAATTTTGGCAGTGTCGTTGAGGGTGAGCTGGTGGTGGTGATGGGTGCCTTGGGGGCTGCTTGACGGCATTCGTTTCCCGAAAAAGCACGTCGGCGTTTCTTGTTTTCTACCTTCGTCCAGTTGTCCTCAGTGGCGGTAGCAGTGGTGGTGGAGTTGTTGGAGGTGGTGGTATTGTTCTTACTTTTCAGGGCTTCATTGAAGGCGCGTAACTGGTCTGCTTTCTCAGTGCGGAGCCTATCATAGTTCGGGTCATCAGGTTGGCGGTTCAGGCGGGGATCGCGGTTAGGAGGGCGTACGCGCTCCATAACCGTTTTTTTTTTTTTTTTTAGCGATCACCACGAGGTCAGGTCTTATATAGCGGAGGTAGGCGTGGCTTAATAGTTGACTTCCGTCATGTAAGGCGGCGCTGGTTGACCTAGACCACGAGGCATACACTGGGGAATTCGTGGGGTCGGCTACTCAGCGACAAGCGTTTGTAGGGGAGGAATCCACTACAGGAGTATTGTGTCGACACCATGGGGAAATGGGGTGTAACACATGCGATCCAGCACATCTAAGGGAATGACACTACTATCATTATTGTGGGGACATTGATACTGATTGAGGAACAGTAAAAACTCAGGGTCACTGAGGTGTGAAAAGGGAAGATCTAAGAACATTGTAGTGGCTACTCTCCCCTACAACTTCCAACTGAGCTCCGGCCGCACTCCGACCAGCCAATCAGCGTGCAGCCAGCTACGCCGAGAGACTAGCCAAGGATATGGACTGTAGCCCAGCAGATCTTACACTAGGCGAGCCCCTTCGGCTACCTGGGGATTTCTCACTCCCTCCTAACCCTCACCAAACCACTCCAGCCGTTCGTCACGACTTACTCCAAAAGCTACGACAAGCAGTTTCTGCATTCAGAGCTACTGCTCCACGCCAGCCTCCTCGGCGCCCTGAACACATCCCTCCTGCACTACTCACAGCCGAGTATGTTTTCGTCAGGCGTGATGCTCGCAACCCATTACAACGTCCCTACGATGGACCCTTCCAGTTGGTTACCCGTTCAGCAAAGTTCCTGACGATTATCCGGAATGGCAGACATGACACCGTCAGCATAGACCGAGTCAAACCGGCCACCTTACCCGTTGGGCCCCCAGTCCAGCAGCACCATCAACAAACTACGCCTGCACCAGTCTACCCGCAGTTACCACCGGCAGCAACACCACGCCCACGACATTTCTGGGCACCCTCTTTTCACCCTCAAGTACACCCTGTTCCTGCTGTAGAACCTGCACCTATCATAGAACCTGTACCTATCATAGACCCTCCTCCTGTCATAGAACCTGCTCCTGCCATGGACCCTCCTCCTGACATACAACCTGCACCTATCGTAGAACCTGCTCCTGCCATGGACCCTCCTCCTGACATACAACCTGCACCTATCGTAGAACCTGCTCCTGCCATGGACCCTCCTCCTGACGCAGCCCCTGCAGCAGCAGGAGCACAACAACCACTGCTTGTACAACCTCCTCTAATCCCAAACCCTCTTTCTCCTCCTAATTCTCCCACAGGTTTTGTGTCACTGGAGGGAGTTGTTACACGTAGAGGCCGAGTCGTATATACACCTGCCCGGTATGTGTTATGTGTGGGACACAACCCAGACAACATCCAGCCTCCCGCCGCGCCGGGAGGGGAGGGGGAGTATTGTAGTGGCTACTCTCCCCTACAACTTCCAACTGAGCTCCGGCCGCACTCCGACCAGCCAATCAGCGTGCAGCCAGCTACGCCGAGAGACTAGGTCTATGCAGAGGACGTAGGGGTGCGATCGCCGACCTAGTCTCGACCATCAACCTCCAGATCCTGATCCTGGTAAATTGTATAAATACGGCCACGCCTGCCCAGGGAGGCACTTATCGCATCGCTCCTGGACCAAGAAGACCTCCTAACAAGACCTCCTGCTGGACCCGGAACTCTGAAGACCGCCTTCTCCCCTGCGCCATTGTTGGCCATCTTCCCGGACCGGACCACCCAGGACTGTCATCGTCCACAACTACTCACGAGCGTTCTCGGTTTATCTAGCATTAGCTTGCCCTCCCCACTGGCAGTGTGAGTGACCCACACTCCAGCTGGAGAGCAGTTATAGCGCGATATTCCCGGCGTGGTTTGAGCTCTTTTCCTTCTACTAAAACTTTTTCCTTTTTCGCTCTGGCCTAGGGACCTGCACCCTCAAAAAGTGTATTCGTCCCGCGGTCCCCCCTGTAACTGTTCACCTCCCTCCCAGGAGATTGTGAACACGAAAGGGGGTCGGAGCAAAACCCTCCCCAGCCGAGTCTTTCCAGGAAAACCGTGATCGTGCGGGTCCACCTGGAAAGAGGGTTGCTATCCTTATCCTTCCCAAATAGGCACACTTAGCTCACGTCTATAAGTGAGCAGTCACATACACTAGGAAGTAGGCTTCCCCATCGGGGCTCCGGGAGAGAAGCTCAGGAACCACTCTACGACCACCAGCCAGTGGGGAGTGCTGTAATTCCTTTGCTATTTACTCAAACGGAATAGGTAGGATCTAAAAAAAAAAAAAAAAAAAAAAAAAAAAAAAAAAAAAAAACCACGGTTATGGAGCGCGTACGCCCTCCTAACCGCGATCCCCGCCTGAACCGCCATCCTGACGACCCGAACTACGACAGGCTCCGCACTGAGAAAGCAGACCAGTTACGTGCCTTCAATGAAGCCCTGAAAAGTAAGAACAACACCACCACCTCCAACAACACCACCACCTCCAACAACTCCACCACCACTGCTACCGCCACTGAGGACAACTGGACGAAGGTAGAAAACAAGAAACGCCGACGTGCTTTTTCGGGAAACGATTGCCGTCAAGCAGCCCCCAAGGCACCCATCACCACCACCAGCTCACCCTCAACGACACTGCCAAAATTCAGGATCACGAAAACGGACGCAAAAACAACGTATGCCGCCGTCACAGAGATGGAAAAGCAGAATCCACTGGCCAAGTTCTCAGTGCGGCCCAACCTAAAGGGGGAGATGATCGTTCACCCCAAAGACAAGGACTCCGCCACCACCCTCGACACTTACCTGCAGAACACCACCACCGTCACTTCAACCAAGCTAGACCCCGCCCAGAAACTGATGAAGTCGGTAGTCCTCCGATACCCAAAGGATCTACCTCTCGAACCCCTGGAGAACCACCCGAAGATTTTAAAAGCCGAGAGATGCTCTCCCATGTCCGACAAGACGGCCACCACGAATCAAGTGCTCATAACGCACTACGGCTCACCCCCCAGCACCATAGACCTCAAAACCTGGGGGACCTACGAAGTGAGGCCCTTTGTCCCAGAGCCCCTGCGGTGCTTCAGATGCCAGAAATACGGGCACCATCAGACACGGTGCACGTACAAGGAGATCTGCGCAGTCTGCGCACAGAAGCACGGCACACACTCCTGCCTCACCAAGCTGAAAAATGGAGAAAAAATTGCCCCCAAGTGTGCCAACTGCGGGGGCAAACACCACGCCTGGAATCCTGGATGCTCCGAGAGAACAAAGAGGGTCCAGGCAAACCGACCAGCAGCAAGACCGGCACCCACCGCCTACACACCAGCCCCACCAAGTACCTTCGTGTGGGGAACCCAGAGGCCAAAACAACCAAGACAACCTCCTCAGCCAGTCAACACCCAAAGTGCAGCCCAGTTTCCTGGCCTCACCACGGCCACACCTCAGCCACCCAAGCAGCAGACAACCACGAGACAAACAAAAGAAGCACACACCAAGGCACCAGAAGGAATGATACACGTATCAGACCTAGCCAAGGTACTGACAACCTTCGCGGAGGGCCTAGCCGGACTACTGGGCCACAAGATCCAAGCAACACAGCTCCAAATACTCATGGGGAGCGTCCTCGGGCAAGTCGCCACAGCTCCAGCCACCTCAGTGGAGGAACCCACGCCGGTCCCCACACGAGTGACAGCCGAGGTACACTCCACACCGAAGAAGGCCACCAGAGAACCCAAGATACCGACAGCTCCCAGAAAGAAACTCGACGTCTCAACTCCCCTGAACCGAACCACGGCTCAGAAGACAAAAACCACAGAACACGAAGATATGGACCTGATCCAGCTGGAACCGGACTTGGACATCTCCATCGAGGACCACCAGAAATCCCCGATGAAACAGTGGTGGAAACCACCAGCACCCTGAACATCCTAACATGGAATGCTCAGGGCATTAAAAACAAGAAACACCTCCTACAAGAAGCAGCAGCCAAGGACAAGCTTGACATCATACTTCTACAAGAAACACTATTACAAGAACACCACTGTTTCAAATTCAGCGGTTACAAGACATACAGGAGGCATTTCACGCAGGCGTCAACAAGAGGATGCATGATCTTGGTCAAGTCAAGCATACCCTCCGCCGATGTCACGCAGCAATTTCCATGCGGCGAAAACATCGAGACACAGGCCGTCAAAGTAACCCTACAAGAACGAGAACTAACGGTTCACAACATCTACAAGAACCCAAGGGGCTCACTGGAGGTTACTCAATTATTTGCTTCGGCCGCTGACCACGCCACACTCATAGGAGGGGATTTCAATGCACATCATCCCTTCCTAAGCTCGGCAAGCCCCACAAATGAAGACGGCCTACACCTATACACCACCTTTCAAGATACACCCGAGATCTGCCTCCTGAACACCGGTGAGCCCACCCACACTAGGGGAGGAAGGCTAGATCTAACCTTCGTCTCCAGTGCACTACAGCCTTCGGCCTCCTGGCAGATACACCCCACGCTGACCAGCGACCACTTCGCCACCCTGACAACACTGAAGGTGAATAAACTCCCCACTCCACCCCCCCCCGAGATGGAGATACAATACCCAAAAGGCAGATTGGGGACTCTTCAAGAAACACCTAGCTAACTGGCGCGAAAAATCACAGCCGGCCGGCCCAGCACCCGTGGATGAGACAACCCTCCACCACCAATTGGTCGAGGCGTTTCACCAAGCGGCAGAAGAGGCCATCCCAAAAACAAAACCAACATCAAGACAGTACAATGACTACTGGTACTACTGTCCCAGGGTGAAAGAACTCAACCACAGAGTGAACATGGCCCGAAGAAACTACAGGAGACATCCCACGGCAACAAACAGACATCTCCTGCAAGTCATAGTCAAGGATACCAGGGAAGAGAAGGAAGAAATAAAACACGCAAGCTGGCTCAAGTGGTGCTCCGAACTCAACGAGCACACCTCCCTTGGCAAGATGTGGGCCCAGATCCGAAGGGCATCTGGGAAGGCAACACCACCACCACCAACCCATCCCAACCCAGAAGAGGAAGCCGAGAGACTTGCAAAACTGTTCGCTGACCGAGCAGCAACAAAAAACCTCCCGAGACAGGCGGAGGAGACACAACGGCGTCTGCGACAGGTCAGACTCCAGATGATCGAAGAGGCCTGCAACAGTGAAGATGACACTGACAGACCATTCAACCAGCAAGAACTCCAAAAGTCGCTAAAACGAAGCAAGGACACAGCTCCTGGGGCAGACAGGATAACCTACTCGATGCTCTTTCATGCCGGTACAGCCGGACATGAGGCTCTGCTGCAAGCCATCAATGCTTCGTGGACAGCACAAAGACTCCCACCGGAATGGAAGAAGGCAGACATACAGCCCATTCCGAAGCCCAGAGAACCAGACAAGCCGAGGCCCATCTCCCTTCTCAGCTGCATAGCGAAGACGGGAGAAAGAATGGCTCTCAACCGACTAAAGTGGAAAGTAGGCAGCCCACACCCTCACATCTTTGCTTACACCGAGAACACCGGCACAGGCAACAACATCGCCGAGATACTCAGCACAGTGGACAACAAACCAGCTCTGGTGGTCTTCCTCGACCTGGAGAAAGCCTTCGAACTAGCCAATCCATTGGCCATTACAACTACGCTCGCAAAAAAAGGCGTCAAAGGAAGGTTGCTGGGGTGGATCCAGAACTACCTCACACAAAGGGAAGCACGAGTACGCTTTCAGGGAACAACCTCAAGCTACAGGGTCCATGAAAACGGAACCCCACAAGGAGGCATCCTCAGTCCAATGCTGTTCAATGTCCTGATGGAAAACCTAGTCAAGCTTCCGTTCAGACAAACAGCCAAGCTCCTATGCTATGCAGACGACTTACAGCTCATAGTAAGAGGATCGAACAGACTAGCCAACACGCAACACGCACTCCAACTTATAGAAGAGGAGTGCAACAGACTTGGACTCAAGATAAATCCAGCCAAGTCGAAAGCGATGGCCATCTGCACTGACACACCAGACAAGATGCTCTCCATACAAAACACGCCGGTAGTCTGGACCAACGCCCACCAGTGTCTTGGAATCTGGTTTGACCAGAAACTCACCTTCAAGCCACAACTCGAGTATCTCAGGCAAAGGACGAAGAGCAGACACAATATAATGAGGTCGCTCACCAGCAAATCCGCAGGAGCAAACCTTCATGTGCTCAAAGCCTACTACACGGCCGCCATCAGATCGCTGGTAGATTACAGTGCTCCAGCACTCATTGGACTGAGAGAAGACCAAATGGCTAAGCTAGAAGTCATTCAAAACAATGCTCTCAGGACCATGCTCGGAGCACCCATGTGGACCAGAATTTGCAACCTGCAAATGGAAACCGAGCTACCACCCCTGGCAGTACGAGTCAAACAGGTGACAGCCGGTCTCCTCGCCAAAATCTGTAGAGCAGACAAGCCCACAGCTGCCAAGATTCGAATCAGTGCCTCCCTCCACCTCGACCACAGAGTGCGAGGGGCCACCTGGTCGCACGAGGCAAGCGAGGTCATCCGACACCTGCAAGCAGAAACACTCGTCAAGAACAACCAAGACACACGAGACAATGGTTACGCTGTTCCTCCACCATGGAGCCCTCCACCAGCCACACTCAAATTCACCGACCTAGGTGACAGTAAGGCCAACCTCCAGAAGGAGGACCTCCAAAAAATAACTCTCAAGGCCATAGCCACCGAGACACCGGCTGATGCAGCATCATACTTCACAGACGGCTCGGTGGACCCAAAACATCATAGATCCGGAGCGGCCTTCTACACCCAAGGTCAGACCCTCCAATGGAGACTTTCCAATGACTGCTCCACCCTACAAACAGAACTGGTAGCAATCTCAAAGGCCCTACAACACGCTGCAACCCAACACAACAAGTCCATCATAATTCATACGGACTCGAAATCGGCCATGCAGGCGCTGCAACACAGTCAACCAAGAGACAACGTCCACATCATCACCTCGATCCTCGCACAGCTACAGGAATTCCAAAGCCAAAACCGACCAGTCGTCTTACACTGGATTCCCAGTCATGTAGGGATCGGAGGAAACGACGTGGCAGACGAAGCAGCCAAGGCAGCTACACGTTCCAGTAGCGTACACATCCAAGTTCCAGCAAGTGTGCAACAGATAAAAAATCACCTCAGAAAGACCAGCAAGCTCCACATCAAAAAGAGCTTCCTTCATGCACTCAACGCCGGGTCCCAATCAGCCAAATGGTACCTGGCGGCCACAAAAGGGGAACCACCTTTCGCTGACAGGAAAACCCCAAGACAAACCCAAGTCAGTCTTCATCGACTACGACTAGGGTACAAGTGCTCCTGGCAGATGATCGGCAATGACGTCATGGATTGCACCTACTGTCAGGAGCCAGCAGCCAACCCACTTGAGCATTATCTCCTCGACTGCGAGGTCACACAAAGCCTCCGCAACAAAATTCAAATCTCCCCAGAAACACACACAACACCAGCGGCCACTCTAACCCGAAAGGCCCATACAGACCACTTTCACCACCTACTCCGGGTCATCACACGATACCCACCACCCAGATAGCTTAGTAAGCATCCTTTCCCAGCAAGTGCGGACCCCAGTTCGGGGGGCGCGCCACTCCGAAACTGACCACGTCCAAGAGTGGGGGTTGGTGGTAAGCGTCCACTGATCGGGGGTCTGCTCACACTTGCAACCTGCAGTATCCTTCCATCTGCAGGTGGGACCACCTCCATCCCAATCCGGTCTGGCTGCTCCTCGAGCTCCAGCCGGAACCACCAAACGGGCCGCCTATAGGCAAAGGCCCGTGTCGGACTACGGTCCGACAATCTCAACAACAACAAACAACCCAGGGAGGACATTCTACACTCAGCTACTGGACCAGCAACATCTCTCTCAGCTCCTCACCTAGTCACTCCTAAGCACTGCGCTGTACAACAATATATATACAGAAAGCGCATCGTGAGTTTCTATCCAACCTCATTCCTGAGTGAAGATATCTACATGTACGTACGTTTGTGAGCCCATACAAAGAGATAATAGACAACTAAAGAGAATTGACAACTGGCCACTCACAGTACGCTACATTGGTGACCCCCGGAGCCGTGAATACCACACTCCTTTCTGCTGCCTTACTACTTGAGCTGAGAAGATCGTCCTGCCTGCTGCCAGCCTAGGCCAACCGCCTCCCTGCACCACCCACTACTCCACAACGACACCATCTCACGATCGTAAAGTTTATAACGCATTAGTCTGTTCTCCCTACTGGCGGTGTGAGTGACCCACATCACAGCTGGAGATAAAACTATTGTGCGATATTCCAAACGTGGTTTGAGCTCTTTTGCCTATTCTCCTATTTTTCTTTTGTTTTTTTAGTTCTGGCTTTGTGTGAAATATAACAAAGTCAAGGACTGCTTTTAGTATCCTGGTGGTCCAGCGGTTAGCGTTCCCCGGTCACAGTCATAGGCTTGTGTGCCGTGGGTTTGAATCCTGGCGGGTTGAGGTGTTGATTGTATGTAGAAGTCCGCGTGCTTTATTGGGCTAATGAAATATATATATATATATATATATATATATATATATATATATATATATATATATATATATAATATATATATATATATGTGTGTGTGTGGGTGTGTGTGTGGCAGAAAAAGAGAGTATGTATGTGTGTATATTTAGTGACTCAATAAAACATGCATCTAGCCAGGTCATGCTCCTAATACCCTCACGTTGCATTTAACCTCAGGAGTTATAATTATATATACGTGTCGTCTTGCTTCTTGCCGAGGAAGTGTGTTTCCATGTCGCTGTCCTTTCAAGGGTATAAATATGTGGATTAATTCAACGTGATAACGATACTGGTTGCGATATACCCCCCTGTACTGTACTTCGCACGCAGACTAATTTATAGAAATCTTTAATTAATATATATATATATATATATATATATATATATATATATATATATATATATATATATATATATATATATATATATATAATAAAAATAAAATAAAATAAAATAAAGAAAATAAAGTTAGGCCAGGATAGGCTAATTAGGTAAATCGTGGTTAGGTTAAGTAAAGGCGCACATTAACTATATCGAAATGATTAATCAGTATTATTATTAAAATTCCTTTTTACTTTTATTCTCTTCGCCACTGATCAGCTCGCTAGCCGCCTGGGCAATCGGTCACGTCTCTGTCACACACTGTTGGCAAATCCTGGGCATGCATCGGCTCCTGAATGTACCTGAACCCGCTCCAGTGTTGGTCAAGTCTTGTCTTGAAAGAGCTCGCACTTGGTGCCATCGCAACGCTCTCTGGTAGATTGTTCCAAGAGTTTACAACCCTCACTCTGAAAAAGTTTGCCCTGCATCTCAACTTCACCTTATCCCCCCCCCCCCCTCCCCTCCATATTATAGAAACAGAAACACATCCAACTCTGATCCCAAATACAGTACATCTGGTGGCTACATTTAGCTTTCATGTAGGTTCCTTTAGTAGGCAGTAATAGTGGTATAAAAGTAACCATGAAGACCAACTTGATCCACAAAGGAAGAGCGGGTTAGTGGTGCTTCCTTCTACACTGGATATTTGCAGTAAAAATTTCCATGGATTTTATTTCCTGGTTGTGTATCCATGTATCTCGTCCATCAATATTGTCCAGCCTTTCTTCACATTTCTTGGATTTAGATTAATTTTAGGAATACAGAACATAGAGCCCTTTATTTCCCACAGACATTTTGATGTACCCTTTGTGATATCTATAGTGTTTCACAACTCATCACACCAGTATTTAGGTGGGATTTACTCTATGTATTCTTTATCATTTCCACAATTTACAACTTTCAGGGGGCAAATGTTTGTTTTGCTCAGGGCCTTGACAGTTGGTGGCCAGCTCAGTGCTGTACACACAACCCACCAGCATTGATTGGCCATGGGACTGAAGCCATATCTTAGGTTGAAAGTCAAAAACACTAATGTTGAGTTGCTGGCACTAAACACCTTTTACACTATCACTGTTGACACTGGTAAATTTTTGTTTACCAATGTTGAAGAACTGTCACAGACCAATAGCATTTGATTATGAAACTAATACAGTACTGATAGGATAGTGTTTAGCCTCATTAGTACAAAGGTGCAGTTTAATCCTCTGATAATTTTTGAAAGTCAACAAATTCTCGAAGTTAAAACTGATTGGTTTAACCTATTTCACCTGCCGAGTTGCTTAGACTAATATTCTTCTTCAACATTCATTCAAAGATATTGGAAGGATGAATGATAATAGGAGAAATGTAAAACAAACCTTTTAAACCTCATTTACTGTATTTAGATTTTCTGTTAAAAATTTGTAGTATCCTGTATAAAAGTTTATGTAATGGCTTTTGGTAGATTTAAAAAAAACACAAAATACTCATAACACAAAGTGGGATTGTCCATCACTACTACTGCAGCTAACTGATATAAAACACCAAATCCTGATCCTCCATTATAAAATGAAGAGGTAATATACATGAACAAATATTTAACATAGTATACCATAAGAAATTTCTACAAAACAACATCTACAAGTGTAACAAAAATATGAAAAAATATTCACAAGTTTAACTAAAATACTATAGAGTACATTAAGATGATACTCTGCCATTAAACACAAAAGGTGAGCATTATTGAAGGTATAGTGCATTAATCTCCTTTACAGTCAGGTGAAGGCAAGAGGGAGGGAGGGAGTCATACCTCATCATTTCTGTCAGACCTCCTGCCCAAGCCAGATCCTCATGCGAACAGATCATGCAGACCTTTGCCTAAAACTGCATTAATCTTTACATACTTACCGTACAATGTGAAAGAAAGCTGTTCAAATTTTGTGATGCCATTATATCACTCAGATTACTGTACACATTTCAATGATTTCTTGTATTAAACCCATGCACAGTATTAGTGAGGCTACAACAGCAGTGTTCAAGGCTACATGAATATGTTTGCCAAGTTAGCATCATGTTTATACCCTGTACACATTCATCACATTATGCACATTATAAGGAGATATAATTTATTAAAACATACATCTTTTATTTCACTACAACTACCATATGAAAATAAAGGGATCCACATTTTGAGAACAAGACACTTACAAGCTACACTGTATTATAGAAGCTTGGGACTTCATAAGTATTCTTGCTGTTTTCTTTGAGTGACATTCTCAAAAAATTCATTAAAAATGTGTAAAGGAAAAGTTCACTGACCAAATAAAAATCAAAGGATATTTCCATGTCATAATACTACAGTGCCACATTTGCTGGCATATAAAAAATAATGTTTTGATATCCTATGTTAAATTAAATCTTGGTATTTTGATTTAAGGCACTGAATACAATTGTCCACTGTAATACCATATATTCAGTTCTCACAAACTTAATCCTGTTCATTCATCTGTGTTCCTCTCATACAAGACTTGGCTTTATCTACAATATACTAGTGTGTGAACTCATGGCTAACACAGTTACTCTCTACCATGTTACAATCTACTACTGTAATGTCAAATTTGAACTCGTATACAGTACTTAGGAAGGCAAGAAATATGAAGAAGTTTGAGGTAGGGTTGAAAATGATATTTGCCAGTAATTTTTCATATACAGTATTGTACTGTACTGAAGTTTCAAAAAGAAATATTCACCTGTTAACCTCAGTTATATCATCCCCGACCTTCACTCGTAATGACACAGACCTACTATTAGGTTTCTTCCCTGCAAATCAAGTTCAAGCTCACCAATTTTTCTTCTGTAGACTTCATGTACAGTACATCTGACAACTTAACCTGGGACCCCAAAAAGACTTCATCCCACACCATAACCAATGAGCAGTGACTCATGATATCAAGGCTGCTGCCATCTTTCTGACCAGGAAGTCCATGTGATCCTGCCAGTAATGACCAATATATGTGATACTACTTTATATAATACGTATATCTCATAGTCTTGAACTTTATGAAGATAACATATCAGACAGTGGAGGATATTCTTTCAGAGATATATTGAGTGAAAGTAGCGAAGATAAACAGGAGGCAACAAGTTGCCACAAGCTGTAGTATAGGCAGGTGTGAGAGAAGCAGGAGGAATATCTCATGCTGGCCTTCACCTGGATAGCGTGACGAGTGCTGAAGCAAACTCAGTTGCAAGAGTCATTAGTGACTGAAAGAAATTGGGGGAGTTCTTGCCTTTATTGACAACATGGCCTTCTCTTCGCTTGAAAGGAAAGTTGTATGTAGACGGCATAAGAACTATGTAGAAAAGAGTAGGGTAAGATGGATATGGAATGTGACCTTTAGAGATTGGAAACCCTGTTCAGAACTAAGAAGGCAGCTGGATATTGAGAATATTGGCAAGGTTTAGCATATAGGCAGGCTGAGATGGTTCAGACATGTGGGGAGCATGGAAGAGACCAACTGGATCAAGAGATGAAGGAGTTTGAATGTGGAGGGAAGGAGAGCCAGAGGTAGTCCAAGAATAACATGGGGAGAAGGTGTGAGAAATTATCTTAGAAATTAGCACTTGATGAAGGAGGCTGCAAGATACCATGCACCTTGAAGAGCTGCCCTCAGGTAATCTCAGGTTACTCAAGCAAATGTGGAAAATGGCCATAAAATGATGCTCATGATGTGTAGCTGGAGTGATGCAGCAATATTGTATGAAATGACAAATATAAACCATATGAACATCTCGGGGAACACCACTGTAGGAACTAAGTAGCAAGGGAATAAACAATTGTGAAATGAAGAAGTCTGTTACTTTTGATTTCAGCCATCCTGAGCCAAAGTGGGAGAAGATTTTCACATGTGAAATAATAAAACATTACAATACCTAAAATCATAAAGAGAAATGTTACCAACCTTGGTTTGGAGACTAATGCATTATTTAAAAAATAAATATTTCACACAAAAAATGGCTCGGCTGTTTCTCAAACTTGGTGTTCATCAATGGTGGATATTTAGATACTGTACTGTACTATACATGTACATAAAATCAATCACTGTTTTAGATGAATCATCCAAGGTGCATCACAGCATTTTTATACAAAGCCAAAGCATGATGAATGCTGTGATGAATGTTGTAATGAAACACAGCCTGATGATGCTCACAATGTAAGAGACTTTGTAAAGTAACAATTTGTAAGAAACCCTGTGCTCCACCTGTCCCCCCATCTGGGCTCCAGCCAGCACGGTGAAGTGCACGAACAACAGCCTCCCCAAGACCAACTGATCTTAAGCAGTCTAGCACAAGTATTGGCAAACTTTTCCCAACTTCCTTATCTGTATAAATGTGAACTTTTTTGAAGGCAGACCCTAGAACCAGAAACAAACCAAACTGAAGACGAGAGAGAAGTGGCGCACCCAACAGCACTACAGAACCACCAGTACAAACGCCTCCCTCCTCCAACAGCACTAAAACTTGCTCCAGCACCCAACATCCTGAGTGTGGACCAGGTGTTGTCTCACCCCTTAATACCTGTGATCCTGGGTGCTGCTGGAGTACTGGGGACACGAGGTGTTCATCAAAAGTGATCGTGTTGCTGCCACTCACTTTTACCCACACACGATGCAATTCACTGTATATCCTCATTACTTTCTCTGAACAAAATTTTGAAGATTCAGTATAATGAAATGGTTTCCCCTTACTTACTTCAAACTCAATTATCTCCAACTGTGGTGATGCAAAAGTTGCTGATGGTTTAACTCCTGTATTCCCATCCACAACATTATTCTGCCTGACAAATGAATCATCTTGTATACAACTTCTGAGTAACTGATTGAGAACTTCTAGCTTAGTTCGAACACAGTTAGTTCTCATAAGCATTGCACTTGCTGTTTTGTTCCAGTCACTATCTAAGAGATACCGCGATTTATTGACATTACAATCTGTAAGAGTTTTACACTTTGGTATTGAAACACAATAGTTACGATCAAAGAATAAGGTAGTTGCTCTGGTTTTGAGTAATTCATTATATTGTTTCTCCCTTTCTGGCATACTCTGATATAAGGCTAAGTTTCGAGTGATTGTACTGACCTGATACTGCATAAATTTGGTAGCACAGTTTCTAATTTGTTCTATGAAGGGTTTAGGCAAATCCTCAAGTGCAAACATTGAATTTGGGTGAGGGTTTTGGCCATATATTTCAGACATTTTTTTTAAATGTTCACTACATTTGTCCTTACCACAATAATTTAAACCAATGGCATACACTTCAGAGTTGCCCTGTTTACTAGTACCTGGCTTGTACATATGAACATGTTCAAAAACACAACATAACAGATAAATAAGGCTCAGTGTTTCACTTTCAAATAATGTAAACTTTTTAATAACCAAGGAGCCTCCAGGAGTTAACACAGACATAGCCGCTACGACCTCACACAGGTGTAAGGAATGGGTCATCTTCTCTTGCTCGGCAGGATTAGCTTGGCAATCAAAACTCCCATCGGCTGTTACCAGGTGAATGGGCCCGAGGCACTGAGCACGCTGTACAATATCACATAGGTTGTTCCGTACCATAAGGTCTCCGGTGTTGTCTTTGCCAAATGACCAGTTCTTGAGGGTGAGATAGATGAAGCGGTCCTCAGCGATGCACTGGTCGAGTGGTGTACCTTCGTAGTAAGGGTTCAGTGTGTTACCCAACCATTGCCACTGAAAGTTAATGATATAAGCACTGTGCTGTCAAATTTACAAAAGTAAATGCAGGTGTCAAGTTTTTATTGACTAAAATCCTTTCTACTGTCAGTGCTGTACAGTAGTTCTTATAAGGAAAGCATTCAGTGAAATAAACATAAGAGCATATATATGACAGTTCAAATTAGGCATACATACTGACTGTGACACACCTGCTATGTCCAGTCACAATGTTTAAGTCAGGACACAATGTACAATTAACACTCACATTCAGTGATGATCTGTTAAGCGCCAGATAATGATTGAGTGCCAGGATAAATGCCCCGGGTGCCTCACACAGGTGGACAGAGTTGAAGTTTGTACTGCCTCCCTCCTCATGGTTAGGTTCATCCTGATCTTCAGCATCAGAGGTGACCAGTTCCATTTCAGTCTTTACATCCGGCGGGACAATGGGATAGGCATTGACTATTTCATAAAACTTCAACCATGCCTGAAGATGTTGGAACACTTCAAGATAAAATTTATAGTTTCATAAAAGGATTATTTTATTATTTTTCAAGATTCTTTAATAGATACTTTTTTTTCATAATGTCTGCCTCTACCTAAGGTGAAAAGACATAAGTAGTGTGAACAATAATTTACTAAACAAGACATGATCAGTATACAGTACAGTACCTGTGTCACCATCTCGGGCTGAGCATTTCGTTTTACACTGTAGGAGATCTTCTGGGTGGGGTTAGTATTGTTAGTGTGGGAGTGCCACAGTTCTATGTCCTTGTCACCCAGCTGTTGTTTGGTCTTGTTCAATGATACCTTCATGGCCTGTAAGTCTTCCATCTGAAAGGATATACAGTGAACCCTCACTTTACGCGGTCAATTGAACCCACGGAGGCCCGCGTAAAGTGAGAAACACGTAAAGTGAACAACATAACATATGGGATTAATTGAAATAGAGACCGGGCCGACCCCCAAACTCCACTTTTTCAGACACAATACCTATGTTGTAGTAAAAATAACTTCTAAATTTTATGATGGTATGCACACACAATTAATAATTAAGAGAAATATCAATAATATTAGGTTTTTTAACACTTACATTAGTAGAAAAGATGGCTGGGCACACGGGGAAGGGGGGTTGGTTCCGAGGCAGAGGGTAGATTATTGGCCCTCACCTGTATCACTTGTATCAATTGTATCACTATCCACCACAGAGGCTTGCAGGGCCTCTTTGTCAAACCCCTCAAAGTCCATATCCTCACTATCTTTATCACTATCACTGACTTGGGCCGGCTGTGGTGGGTGGCGGGTGAAGAACTCGGTAATGTTTTGATGACTGGGCGACCTTGTGCGCACCCTGATCGCGCAGCTCTCCGCGTAAAAGGGTACACACACCGCGGAAAGTGAGCATTCCGTGTTCGGCAGGGTACCGTGTAAACGTGGAAACGGGTAAAGTGGGACCGCGTAAAGCGAGGGTTGACTGTATAAATGCAGCTAATGGCTCTGTACTTGTCTCAGATCACCGCCATATACTGTAGCTGAAGATCCATTAATTATTTTTCAGAAATATAAAAACTTGAGTCATTTATCTTTTAATATATATATATATATATATACAGTTGTACCCCACTTAACGCGGTCAATAGAACCCAGAGGGTCCCGCGTTAAGTGAACAACAAAACATATGGGATTAATTCCAATAAAAACCAGCCCGACCCCCAAACTCCACTTTTTGAAGACACATAACTATGTTGTAGTAAAAATAACATCTTAATTTTATGATGGTACATGCACACAATTAATACTTAAGAGAAATAGAGAAATACAGTCGCCAAGTTAATGTCCATTCAAATAATGGACTCAACTCCCTCCCCCTCTTCTCACACAACACTGCTGGCTCTTCCCTCTCTGAGAAATTTTTGGGGGAAAACCACTAAATTTTAATAAATAATACCTCAAACTAAAGTTAGGATAATACAATTGACATTGCTGGATTCCTTGTAAGACCAGGAATATTTTGAATATAAATGTCATATATTTTGCACAAAAGATAACATATTTACTCAGAGAAAACATTTTATCTAAAATTTGTATGTCTAATGCAAAATATATGATGTTTATATTCAAAATGATCACCAAATTATAAGAATTCCAGCAATGTAAATTATATTCTGGCCGGGAAATTTGTATGAATTTTATGAGCTAAAACAAATATCTTCAGTTAATAAAAAAAAAAAATATTCTTCACAACACTATCTGTCAATCAAAGTACCCCACCTTGCCTTCCCCCCTCTTCCAACCGCGCGGTCAGTCCCAACCCTCCCCCCACCCCCCACCACTCCTCCCTTCAAGAGAAAGAGTGGGTGAAAAAATAAATTTTAACATTTTGTATTAAATAATACCTCAGATTAAAGTTAGGATAATATAATTCACATTGCTGGATTCCTTGTAAGACCAGGAATATTTTGAATAAAAATGTCATATATTTTGCACAAAAGATAACATATTTACTTAGAGAAAACATTTTACCTAAAATTTGTATGTCTAATGCAAAATATATGATGTTTATATTCAAAATGATCACCAAATTATAAGAATTCCAGCAATGTAAATTATATTCTGACCGGGTAATTTGTATGAATTTTATGAGCTAAAACAAATATCTTCAGTTAATAAAAAAAAAAAAATATTCTTCACAGGGTAACAGATGGTCGGTCGGTCCCTCCCTCCCCCCCACCCCCCACCAACCGTCCCAAGGAGATGTGTGGGAAAACCAGAATACTGTATTTAACTTTTTAGTAATAAATAATACGTCAAACTAAAGTTAGGAAAATATAATTGACATTGCTGGATTCCTTGTAAGACCAGGAATATTTTGAATATAAATGTCATATATTTTGCACAAAAGATAATATATTTACTCAGAGAAAACATTTTATCTAAAATTTGTATGTCTAATGCAAAATATATGATGTTTATATTCAAAATGATCACCAAATTATAAGAATTCCAGCAATGTAAATTATATTCTGGCCGGGTAATTTGTATGAATTTTATGAGTTAAAACAGGCAGTCAGGCAGGGTGGCGAGTGGGGCAAATCTAAAAATAGCGTCTCGAGCCGGACACTCACCGCGTATATGTGGAAAAAATCCGTGTTAAGTGAAAGTTCAGCTCTGGCGAGGCACCGCGTATATGAAAAAACGCGTTAAGTGAAACCGCGTTAGGCGGGGTAATACTGTGTGTATATATATATATATATATATATATATATATATTTCATTAGCCCAATAAACCACGCGGACTTCTACA
>CAUDMG010003423.1:612500-639742 GCA_958450375.1 Homarus gammarus | reverse complement strand
GGGGTTCATAGTGTCTCACTAGCACGAAACGTCATCTATCAGCTTGTAGCAAAGGCTTGTACTCGGTTGTCATTTCGTGTTTTTCCCCAAATATTCCCTGCTGAAGCATGAGTTCGACTTAAATGCCCATGCGTCTTATATGCCATAAAATACAGTCATACAACCAAATGTTTGATAGGATTAAACCACATAAGGAATATACAAAAAAAAAGTATTTACCAGAGATACTCAAACATCTTGTAAGATAAAGTAACTTAGACATGATGAGAGAAAAGGACAAGGAATAATAGCAACTAGTCAAAGGACAATTAAAAAAAATTTCCAAAGAAATGTAATTGATAATTACTTTGACAGGTACCGTAACAAATTATGATTATATAGTTCCAAAGAATTGTGAAAAATTAGCTTTTCTGTACCAAATGGGGATGCAACTACACCACCACCACCACCACATCCTCCCTAAATCTGAAACTAGTGTCAGAGATGTATGGTACAAGCAGATAAGATTGAATAAAATGTTAATACTGTATAGTACTGAATATACTTGTTGAGGTCCTGCATTTTCATTGTAATACTGTGTCTACTGCAGCACAATTACCAGTACAGTAACTTTTTGTAGTTTATTACAATTATTCTGTAATTAAAGTACAGTACTTGAAAGTTACAATTAGTGTACCTGTAATTCCAAATCATTACAATTGTATGATGAATCCTACTGTAACACAACAGGCAAATAACATAACTTATTGTAACATAAGAGGCAAGTAATATAACCAAACGAGATGCATGAATCGGGTTTTATTTTTCTGGATTACAATGAACTTGACCAAAGACATAACAAATCCCACATGTCAACAATTTTAATAATATTTATTAAATTGCTGACACTATAGCATTTTTAATATAGTAAGTATTGTCTTTCAATTAGTCAATTACCTTTGCTCTTCTTTATATCTGTGTGAAGAGAAATACAGTTTACTGAAACCTAACAAAGGAAGGGGAGAGAGAAGGGGAGTAGAGGAGAATGGTACAGGACAAAGCTAGAAGGTAACAGTAAAGGATAAAGTCAACACACTCACTCACTCACTCACTCTTTCTTTCTTTCTCTGTTTTCTTCATGTATATATACTGTAGTGTACTGTGTATATACAACTCCCCAAAGCAGGATAAAAAGATTTTCATTAAAACTTACATGATGAAGTTCATATCCTCCACCAGGTTTGAAGAGCATAAATGATGGTGTTTTAGCGATGTAGAGGTCATCACACTGCTTCTTCATCTGAGAACATTTTATCCTTCCTAGGTTGAGGGACGGCAGTAAAGCAGGCAATTTACGAATCTGTTATATGGAAAAAAGCAGCACTGTACATTAAACATTCCCTCAATTACAGACCTGAGAATGCATCTAGTTGATTCAAGAAGGACATGATCTTCAGCACTTCACCTACTGTGGCCAATACCACTTTTACATGGAAATTATAAAGTACAGGGTATATCACAAAATTGCTCTGAGGTTATGCCATAACTAACTGCATTCTCCTGTCCATAGTTAAAAGAAAACAAATGTTATGCCACCCTTTCACAATTTAGCCAAACTGCCCTCTTTGGTATCATACATGATACACATTTTTTTACCCAAAAAAGAATTAGGTTGAGGCTCATGGGAAGTATTCAAACATAAAGATATATGTTACTGTACTACGAGCAGTTAAAAAAAATATATATATATATACTGTATATATATATATAAAAATGAAACATTTCATAAGAGGAATAAATGTGAAATTGAGATGTAGAATTTAAAACATGACATCAGTACAAGTGTTTGCCATCAAAGGTATGCACATCTGCCAAGCCATAGTTTATAGTGTACTCCAAGAGGTCACAATTACTGACACAAAATACCAATTTTCACACTTTCCTGGGTTCTTGCTGTGATACATCCACATATATATATGTTTGAATAAAATTTACACCTCTTAGTTTAACGTATTAGTAGGATACACATGACATCTGCCATTTCTGTATTCCCACCATAGAAGAAATGAAAAAGTAAATAAAGTTTTACTACATTAACAGCAAGCCACTAGGGATATATTTAGTACAGTGAGGCACCAGTTCATTACAATTTGTAAATAAACCAAAAAACTGTTGCAAGTGCTATATTGACGGATACACTTAACACTCTTGGATTTGAGTAGGCGCTCTCCCACCAGACGCTCGGGGTCTGCCCTGTTAATCACCTCACCGCACCACACGAGAGATAATTGTACATAATGAGCCATAGCAAGCTAGCTATTTGAGAAAAAAAGGTGAGATTTGTTGTATTAGAATTGTATATAAATTATCTACAAACAGTTTTGTATGGGTAACCACGATAAAATTATTATTTCTATATGTAAGCACGAGTAGAACACAAAATATTTGTTTACGCTTAATGAAAATGTCTAGACATCACTTTATGCCTTCGTTATTTCATGTGATTGTAATATGAACCTTATTCAGTTATAAACCATACATATTTAGTAAAAACATAGTTATAGAAAAAAGTTGAGAAAAATTAATATTTTGCAAGGGAGAGGCATCAGGAGGCACCACACTATCACCACGTGGTGTAGTCTTGCTCTTTTTAAATTTTCCCACCCCTCCACTCTCGCCAACAACATGAGGCATGGTTCAAAACTCTCACAACTGTTAGAAATAAATTAAATCACTGTGTTGCACAAGAAATCAGCGCAAGCATTAGGAAGTGTAGGTCAACATTATATCCTGGGGCCTTTAAACACAAAAGGGAGCCTGGTGTGGTGACCTTGGAGTGCAGTCTACATAGTTGCCAGATTATGCTAAAGTTGCCAAATGTGTGTCTTACGTGTCTAGCGTTCATAAGCAAACATAATTTTTTTTTACTTCATTTGCAAATTTGCGTATGAAAACCCAAAAGCGATAATTTAGATCATATGCAATTCTGCATTTGAAAACCCTATAAATGTTTAATGTCTGTTCAGAATTCCAAATATTATAATAATTATCTGATCATTTGTCACTGGAAACTCAATGATGTAAGTCATGACACGATAACACAGGTAATTTAACTCTTAGCTACTGACCTCAAATGCATCATCATCACTGTCTCCACTAAACTGGATCAGCCAGGATACAGAGTCTTCGTGTGACTCCAGGTTCTGACGAATAACCTGATGAAAATTTCATAGTTATCATCAAAACAGCTCCTAAAACTAAATAAGACTTGTGATTACAGTATTTCATAATGAGATGTATTTTATGTCAATTTACCCACAAAGCATGACTCACCTTGTATGTGGCTTCATCTAAAAGCTGCATCTCGGGCAGGAGTTCCAAGACTTCTTTGGCAATTTCCTGGGCATTAAGGCTGGAGACCTCTCTACCATCACCAGACTCAATTTTGCCACTGGCAAAGAACTTAATACCAGTTTGCATGTCAAGACTGGTACAGAGGTCCTTTTGCCTGAAGCACTCCACAAAACCAACGGTGACTAAGCCATCCTGAAGAGCAGAGAACAAATACAATTCTAGTGCAGCATCTCTGTGAATGTGTCAGAATCTGGTACAGCAACACAGTGATCACATCAAAATCTGGTAAAACACAACTTCCGACAGTAGTTGATGTAAAAAAAATAAATAAATAAATAAAAAATTACATCAAATACTTACAGATAATGTTTCTTTGAAGCCCTTGTTCACCAGTGCAGGGAAGCCAAAATCAATAGTAACAAAGATTCTCATCCAATCACTGATTTTTCCTTCACTCTTACAGTGTTCTGTTATGGTGTTCCCGTTCCATAACAAGACCCAACGACTTTTACCTGGTCATTTCATTTAATCCAGTACAGTGGAGTCGCGATAATTCACAAAATACAAATTCATGGTCAAATATTCATAATTCACAGCCTAGTGCCAGCTGCAAGAGTGTTATTTACATATGAAACGATATGATTTGTGAACATATCATTTCAATGCTTTAATCTGACTTAGAAATAAAAAAATATAATACTGTATAAAACTATAAAATGATAAGTGGAAAGTGAATTGTGTGTGGGAGGCAATCTGGTTGCTTCACCACAAATGCATAAATTAATTATCAGAGATCAACACAAAAAAATTAAAAATTATCCCTTAAAATATCGGAATTTAAATACAATAGATTAAATACTGAAGAATTGCTGTGGCTCTTCTGGTGTCCGTCCGCTAACCAATTAACTGCCATGCTACAAATTGACCCTACACCTCAGATGCAAGCTTAAAGCAAATGGACTATAGTGATCTGAGCAGTCTTCACAGCCAGTTACAGAGTTTTTACTGTAAATTTAGTCCCTTTTAGGTCTGGCACAGCAAATTCCAGAAAAGCCCTTACCTGGTAACCCTCAGATCCCACTCATGTCTGATAAATGATACCATACCAGTTCTGTATTATATTTTATTAAGTGCCTAGAGATATGTGGGAAGAAGGTGAGCTGGCTATGAGGGAGGTGTGTGTGTTGAGCAGCAGAGGGAGAGAGGGGTGCAAAGGCCTCCTCCACCCACACTTAGAAAACGGGTGATGCCAAGACATAGAAGCAGAGGAGGGAACAATAATAACTGGGAATTGGGAAAATTACCAATAGTTCAGCCTAACACACACAAATAGTTGTACAACAGGGTTCAGAGTCTAGCACACTGGGTTATATATATACATTTAATGGAATGCTTTCCACAGTCAGTAGCTATTACCGTATTTACATACAGTATTCTTCCTGTATGTTCTATTGTGTTTAATTCTTTAGTCTCTCTCTCTCTCCTCTAATAATAATCCAATTTAACCTAGGGAGTTAATAAAGGGGATTTAAAAGGCCTAAGGCCACTTTCTAATTCATTTAACTGAAGGGCTGAGAATTACACTTCAACAAAGTTTTCATAAACCAATCACATAGCAATGCTCAGCGACGTCATGGCATGGGCATCCATCATGGTCACTCATACAATGGAGGCACTCTCTGTGCCTGGGGCACACTGCATTTGGGCAAAAATTTTGCTGGGTGGTGATTTTTTTAAGTGGGAGTTTTTATACACTGAATTCAGGCAATATCAACACACTACAAACATGGCATTACTACAGTCATTTATAAATTCACTCAAGGAAATAAAAACCAAAGAGGGTATGGAAAACTTACCAAAATAGCACTTAGCTTGATCTGAGTGACCCAAAACTCGTCAACCTCATCATTGTCAGCAAAGAAAATAATGAGCCATGGTCTGGTGCTATACTCCTCCTTGGACAAAAGGTTTCTTAGTTTGGTGGAGGTGAGACTCACAGCAGAAGATCGCACCTGCTGGAGCATGTAGTTTAATAAATCCTCCTTGGTCTTCTCTTGTGAATATCTCGATCTCTGAAATAAAAAAAATTATAAATGTAATTTGAGAGAGAGAGAGAGAGAGAGAGAGAGAGAGAGACACTCTAGTTAAAAAATAATTCATAATTCACCCTCATGACCATAAGAATAAGCAACATCCAACATTTATTCTTTGATTACGTTACAGGCTAACTAAAGCTGCCAACTGAACTTCATCTTAATTATGCTAACCTAAGTTAAATTAATATACTCTGACCTCATCAAAACTAGCATTATCTAATTTAACCTGACTGAATCTTACCAAAACTAACCAATGCTAAACTAAGCTAACCCAACACAACCTAAGCTATGCCAAACTAAGCTTATCTAACTAATAATTAGTACTTACCCCTGGATACGAGATGAGCGTTGGATATGAACGAATGCCTTGGGAAGAACACAAGTGATAATCATCATCACAGTTCACCGCTCCAATTCTAACCACTCCCTCAAGCTCCCTAGCGACCTCCCGCCACACTGGTGCCAGTGTGTGGCAGTGGGAGCACATAGGGTGGTAAAAGTTGATGAACCAGATGTCTGGAGACCCACTCACACTCTGTTCTGTCGATACAAATTTACGTTTATGACAAGAAACAAAAATTGTGAAGTACTGAGGAGGAAGTAACACCTGTACCTTCATTTTGATTTGTGGTTAGGAAGGAGTTTACTACCATAATATTGACTGGAAATGGGGATGTGTATAATTTTTTTTTACAGTTCAGTCCACAGTTAACTGTGTACTTCTAAACGAAAGACTAATTAGAAAGGTAGAAGCTCATGGCATCAAAGGTGACATCCTTAAATGGATTAGGGCGTGGTTACAGGACAGGAAACAGCGAGTGAGCATTAACGGCACTAAGTCCCATTGGAGCAACGTCACAAGTGGAGTTCCCCAAGGCTCAGTACTTGGACCATTATTGTTTATTATATACATAAACGACATAGATATCGGCATAGACAGCAACATAAGTAAATTTGCTGATGATACTAAAATAGGACGTGTTATCAAATCTGACGAGGACTCGGCAAAACTACAGGAGGATCTAAACAAATTTTTCGAATGGTCTGAAAAATGGCAGATGAAATTCAATGTCGACAAATGTAAAGTACTCAGTATAGGGAATGTAAACAGGGAAACCAGATACCAGATGAACAACGATGCCATAGAGAAATCCGACTGCGAGAGAGATTTAGGAGTAATGATAAGTAGGAACCTTAAGCCAAGTAAACAATGTGTTTTTGCTCGTAACAAGGCTAATAAAGTACTTGGGTTCATACAAAGGAGTGTTAGTTACAAGACTAGCGAGGTCATCCTAAAACTGTATCTTGCTCTAGTGAGACCACACCTGGATTACGCAGTCCAGTTCTGGTCACCGTATTACAGAATGGATATAGAATCCTTGGAAAGAATCCAGAGGAGAATGACAAGACTAATCCCGGGTATCAGGAACCTTGAGTATAGAGACAGGTTAAAGCATCTTAATTTGCACTCCCTTGAGAGACGTAGAGCGAGGGGCGACCTGATAGAGGTGTATAAATGGAAGGCAGGGCTAAACAAAGGGGACATTACAAAGGTACTCAAATTATCCAACCAGGAGCGAACTCGTAACAATGGTTTTAAATTGGACAAATTTAGATTTAGGCGTGAAATAGGTAAACACTGGTTTGGAAACAGAGTAGTGGATGAATGGAACAAGTTACCAAATATCATCATTAACTCGAATACGCTGAATTGCTTCAAACATAGGTTGGATGCTCATATGAGCAATAGGGGTTGGGTGTAAACGGGACTGCCCAGTATGGGCCAATAGGCCCGCTGCAGTTTCCTCCATTCTTATGTTCTTATGTTCTTAAGTATCCAAACTTAAGTCTTAAAACTTGTGGGAGAAAGAGGTGGCAGGGAAAATGGTCTCTCATACTTTACTCACTCACTCATTCCCTATTTACTTACTCCACAAACTACTGCACTCACTAACTGCTGTACTTACCAAAATCTGCCTTATTAAGTGTAATGACTTCGGGATCATCATCGTATATGCCAAAATTATCATGGTAGTAGTTCCATGAATGGTACTGCTGCCATGACCTGGAAAAAAATATATAATGAATAAGAAAAATGCGTGTGTGTGTGGCAATGGAAATTAGTAGAGATGGGAGACAAGAAGAAATGAATGTTAGCTTGAATGTTGACAGAATGGAAGAAGTGAAGTGTTTCTAATATTTGGAAGTGGATGTGTCAGCACATGAAACATTCAGTGATACCCTGAACCACAGAGAGGGGGGGGGGGGGGGGGGAACTATGTACAGGTATCCCACGATATACGAATGGGGTTAAAAAAAAATCGTTAAGTAAATTTTCATGTCTCGAATAACTGAACAAGTGGGAAAAATAGAGTTCGGTTCACCAAGACAAAAATACTCAAAGCACAAAATTGGTTCACAAACAAGATAAAAATTTGCCTAATAAATGATAAATAACACAACTACAGTAAGTCCTCGCTTAATGTCGGGGTTACGTTCGTGAAAATGCAACATTATACGAAACAAAGCTAAGCGGATCAATTTTCCCCATAAGAAATAGATAAAATATGGGAGTTACGTTTCTTAGCCTTCCTTTGCCCCATGAAATATTGTACATTACATATACAGAAAATCATTGCCATGTCTATTGAAAACAGTGTATGCATATACAACTACTAAGTTGGTATTGATACTCACCAATGGGTGGAGGTGGTAGAGCGAGTGTGTGGTGGGTACTGAAGAGGTGGAGGCAGATGGCAGGAGGGGAGGAGTTTGGCGGGAGCCAGGAGGGTGGCAATTCACCGAGTCCCGGCAGGTAGTTCCTCCTCCCTCTCAAAATGGTTTAAAACCCCTATTTTTGTGGCAAGGCTAATGGTCTTACGTTGCTTCTTCACAATGCCAGTATCAGTAGCACTTGATGGGTGCTTGGAAGCCATTTTGAATGGTTACAGTACAGCATTAAGAACAAAAACACTTAAACACTCACGAACACTGTGGAAGCCTAACAAAGACTGGCGTTGCTTGGGAACGCCGTGATGTTCCGCGGCCAGACAAGAGAAGGTGATGCGCAAAATGACGTTGTACCGAGTCACCTGGATGTTAAACGAATTTTTGGTCTCTAAAGTTTAGCGAAGTAGTACCGAAACAACGTTAAGCGGGCCGACTTTGAGCGAGGACTTACTGTACTCTAATTTACTACCTAACACATTAAAAACATTAATAAAATACTTATGAAATTATGTAACTAAAACTATTAAGGAAATGCTAAATCAAAGTTTAACACAGCAGCCAGTGGCACCATTTGCACAGATGCTGGGTGTTTCACGCGTGGCCACCATCATGTGTCACCACAGCAATGCAGCCCAGCCACCTCTGCCAAGCCTCAGCAACGCTCCCTCCCTCGCTCTCACATACAAAGAAATGTTTATTTCCTTTGTTTTTGACCTTAGTTATTTCTTTTACTTTTTTCACGTTATATATGTAGGGAGAGTGCTATCGGGAAGTGGCTGCCCCAGCTGACTCTCGCGGGCGTGCAACTTGAATTTTTGCCGGGGCCCAAATTTGTATAAGCAGGGAACTTTCATAAGGTGAAAAAGATGTGGTAATTTAGGAAATTCATATACTGTATATAATGTTTTTTTATCTCAAACATTTGTATAACGAGGGATACTTGAATATCAAAGGAGAAAGGAGACAAATATATTAATTCAGAAAAATCATTCACCTGACATTATTACATGAATGTGAAGCCCAGACCCTGGACATAAGAGGAAGGAAGGAAGAAAGAATAAACAATATGAGTGACATGTTTGAGGGCAATAAGTGGAGTGAAAAGTACAGTATACAGAAAATAACAGAAATGAAGAAGAGATACAGTATGAAATTGCATGAAGTTGGGCAGAGCAGATCAGTATTAAATAGATGATATGAACATACGGTATTGAGAGAATGATAAACAAAAGACTGACAAAAAGAGTGTTGAACTAGATGTGGATGGTAGCAAGAAGGAAAGACCAAGACAATGGAAAGATGAGGGAGCTTGAAGTGAATGGGTTGTACACTCCTCACCATTGCATTATGCGTGGGGTCATGACGGACATAAACAACAAGATGAAATATTAATAAAAAATTAATCTGAGAAGTTAACAAACTTCCGGTAGACTATAGGCCTCCCTCTTCTCTTGATACACTCCTGTAGGCATGAAGGAACTGATTCTGCCAAGTTGTGGATTATTTTTGGGTCTAAATTATTCTACTCCTCACGAATGGCTGCCTCCAGCTTGGGGCCGGTATTTGTGTCCTTGCCTTGTAGACAAAGCTTGATAATGCTCCACTTATTTTCTATCGGGTTAAGGTCAAGCAAATTGCATGGCCAATCACTTATGAAATCTACCTGACAGTCAACAAGCCAGGGTATTACATATTTTGCTGTATGACATGGGGCACCATCCTGCATAAACACATCAGTGCGGCATTTTTCAAAAGACCCGGGCAAATAATCACAAAGCAGCTCCAAGTAGTTAAATTGGTTCATCATCACATTCCTAGGTAGCACAATAAGATCACCAGTTCCAAAGTACGAGAAGCAACCCCACACCATTAGTGACTCAGGATGCTTAACTGTGCTCAAAGTGAACTTGGGGTCAAACGAATCACTCCCGGGGGCGCCTGTACACATTAAAAGGGCAACTTCCAGTAAAAGAAAACGTTGCCTCGTCACTCCACAGCATGTGCTGTCACTTGGTCGTATCCCACTGAGCATTAGCCTTGGCAAAAGCCACCCTACGCTGCCTCTGGACAAGGGTGAAGAGTGGCTTCTTGCATATGCGGTGGCTGAGAAACTGCAGGTCTTCATGGATGCAGCAGTGAATGGTCCTTACAGAAACATCACCTAGAAGTACAGGGTTTTTCTTCCAATTCCCGTGCTGTCAGACGTGTATTAGCATCAAGTTGCCTCTTAAGAACAGTTAACGTGAGTTGGGAAGTTTTTTGTGCCTTCCCTGGCCGTCCATTGTACACTGGTATTGCTAACTCGCCGTCATCTCGAAATCGTTTAATCCAAATTGGAACTGATCGTTCACTCACACCAACAATTCTTGATATTTCCTTTACAGGCTTCTTGCCCTTATGCAGACTAATAATTGATGCTATCTGCTCTTTCGTTAAGTCTTTCCTCTTGCCCATTGTGGTAAAAAAGCATAAAAACAACGGGCATTGTGGCAATAAATAGGGGCAATGTCGGGGGGGGGGGGGGTAAAACTTATAAATCTTCGTTTTCACAAAATTTACGCAGGCAACTGGTGAATGTTTTGATTGCTGGCTGACTTGTCCTCGAGTCTCCCTTCTCTGCCAGACCTACAATGCCTGCCTCAGCCCCAGCTGGCTGGAGTGGAGTGGTGTGAGACACTTCAGCAAAGATCACTTCCCATCGGCCACCTTGCGCATAATGCAATAGCGCGGAGTGTAAATCCAGGGCAGGTGGGTGCATGTGTTGGCTATTGATTCCAGCCACTCTGCAGTACAGTACAGTAGGGTCGGGATATATCGCGAGGTATATGTAATCAATGGGGAAATAGGGTTTGGTTCTGGAGGCCAATAAAAGTGACTAAACTCAACATAAAATGGCACAGTCTAAAGTTAGCAGAATATAAATTGCATTGCTGAAATCCTTGCAAGATAGCGAATAATTTGAATATATACATCACATACTTTGCACAATAGATAAAAATTCTAGACCTTTGTATTAAGATGTACCAATTAGTACTAAAAAAATTTGTCTATTGTGAACTATAGCATGTTTTTATTCAAATTAATCACTTTCTTACAAGAATTCCAACAATGTTAATTATATTCTCTTAAGTCAATTCATTGACATTTTATAAGAGAAAAACATAAACTCCCCCTATATGACAGATACATAAATACCATTAGGTAACCTTGGCCAGGGGCTGGTGCCAGCAGTCATAATACATCAACTCCTCCCTCCACTTCCAGCAAGACTGAAAGTGGTTTTAGGCTTAAAGTTTTTATCTTATAAAATGTCATAGACTAAAGTTAGCAGAATATAAATTGCATTGCTGGAATCCTTGCAAGACAGCAAATAATTTGAATATATAGACATCATATATTTTGCACAAGAAAAAAAATAATTAAACTCGTATTTTGGGGGCGATTTAGGGGTATTTCTGACTTTATATGGTTTTTGGCTTTATGTGAGGTCCCAAGAACATAACCCCACGTAAGTTGTGAGTCTACTGTATATAAATTTATTGCTATATATTGGAAAATTTTGATAATTTTGGTAGTACCTTTCGTGATAAATTTGAAATATTTCCTGCCCAATTTCCATCGCCAAATAAAAAATATTATCGCTATATATGGGAAAATGTTGATAATTTTGGTAGCTGCGATATAAAATATTTGTTATATAAAGTCGCTATATATCCCGGCCATACTGCAGCAAAAAAAAAAAGTTTAAATGGGTGAAAAACAGACATATTGGGGTGTTGCTACATGCTAATGGGGTTAGTGTTTGTAAATGTGACAACCTAAAAAGTATACTTACTAAAATGTGTACTAATATAAATGATATTGTATGAGTAGTAGAGGTTCTGATTCCAATTGATAATATAATATCAACAGGAATCAGAACAAAGATACTGTATAATGAAGCAAGAGAATAATATGCAGCCTACACCTCACCTGCTCTCATCAAGACCTTCTTCACCGTGCAAGTCGTATTTCTTTCTCAATTCTTCGTCCTTGAGCACTTCATATGCACGATTTATGCGTACAAATTTCTCATGTGCCTCTGGATCATCCTATTGGTGACATTGAAAAACATGTTACACAATCATATCAAATAAAATGTTATTTACTGCATACCTGCATCACAGAGAGTAAATAAACACAGTAACTTCTGAAAAACATTATCCACTAAGATTCACATATTCCATAACCTAACCTTGTGTAACTACCCTCCGTTTCTGCTGTCTACACTCTTCAGCCAATATGAAAAATAATGTGCTTTAGTCACAGTACAGACTGACCATCATTAGCGTTTGTATTCTGAATAAATGTTAGGAAGCACAGATCACATACATTGACATCCTGTTATGTCTAAAAAGTGGTACAGTACACATTTCTTAACTAAACACAAGAAATACACATCAAAAGCACTGACTTTATTAACACAATTGTTACACCCAGCAAAACATTTTTTTATTCAACAAGTAGGAAGTTTCTGCATATCTACAGTACATCATGTGTGAATGTAATGAGCCAAACTTTGAGGAATTTTCCATTTATATGAAAGATCACAGGTATTAAAAACACCTCAGCCAGGCTTTTCAGGGATGGTGCCACTGTATTAAGAACACCAATAACACTTGTAATTAAACTTTTCATTTGTACCAATGTTGTGCCAAATGAATATTAGCTTGCCAGAGTCATACTTGAAAACAACATTAATATTTAGTAGCTTGAGGGACCAAACTAACGGGACAAACCATTACCAATATGTTAATAAGAAATAGCCCAAGTTTGAATGTAAATGGAAGTGTTTATTGTATTCCATGTAGCAAATGTAATTGTAATTATGTAGGACAGACAGGAAAAACACTGCAGCTCAGAATCAAACAACGTAACTACACTATCAGAACAGCATCTGAAAGCAGTGCCTTGTTCGTTCATGTTAGGAATAATAATCATCCCATTGCTTTGGAAAAAAGCTTAGAAGTATTTAAATCATCTTGTGTTACAGAAAGACTTCTGGTTGAAGCTAGTTTGATTAAGGAATTAAAATAAAAAAACCTTAGTGATGGTCAGTTCAAAACTGATAATATGTTACATAAATTTATTTGTCAGTGGCCCAAGGTAAAAAATGCTTTGAAAACCTTTGATCTAGATGTATGATAGTTATTTAGTGGGTCCCATATTTTTGACCTGACCTGACTAGTCACGTCACCCCCCTTCTTTTAAGCTCCTCTACGTGTGTGTTGGTGTGGGGATTAGTGGATGACATCATTATGACCTCATGTTTTTAAGGTCACCCTGTATATTTAAGCCTCTCTCTGTCCATGTAATCCAGTTGCCTCTGAAGATGTCTTGAATAAAGACGAAAGCTAAGGTGCTCCGTTGTTTCCCTTTTCCCGTGTGATTTTATCAAGATTTATCTTATCCACGTTTTCATTGTGGATCTACATGAAATCTAGTTATGAAAAAGTGTATTTTTTATTTATTTTATTTCACTCTTGCAACCCTCTGACTCCTATAGCACAGGGTGACTGTGATCAGGAGAACCACAGGCTCTTCCAATCTTCAGTGTTAGTGCATTTATGGCCCTCTCTTAGTTACCTACCTTCTTTTTGTGACAATTTCCATAGGCAAGTTGACAGACTTACATCACCAGAAGGGGGAATATATCCTTGAAAATCTATATTTGAGTTGTGACTTGTGTGACCAAGTCAGATCTCATATCACTGACCTAAGTAATAATTACTAAATGAATATCTGAGTTTGGATCAATCATTATATTTCTTCAAACACAAACTGAATACAAATACATGCCCAGTACACACTCATGGACTGATTTTATATCCGAGTTTAATATGTACGGTATCCATTCTCTACTGAATTAAATCGTCTGGCATTAGCCAAATAAAATATTAAAAGTGATGTCCCTGTAGTGAAGGAGTTAACATCTGCAGTGTATTGGCCTGTAGTGAGATTTGCACTTCTGATTCTCAATAGTTTCAAAACTAGAAAATAAAATACAAACAGGACTTAAATAAATGCACCAGAATACCTGTACCCACTATTTAATGAATTTTGTCCATATTATATCCTGCACCCTGCCCCTCTCCTTGCATCCTGCCCCTCTCCTTGCATCCTGCCCCTCTCCTTGCATCCTGTCCCTCTCCTTGCACCCTGCCCCTCTCCTTACATCCTGCACCCTGCCCCTCTCCTTACATCCTGCACCATGCCCCTCTCCTTGCAACCTGCACCATGCCCCTCTCCTTACATCCTGCCCCTCTCCTTACATCCTGCACCCTGCCCCTTTCCTTACATCCTGCACCATGCCCCTCTCCTTACATCCTGCACCCTGCCCCTCTCCTTACATCCTGCACCCTGCCCCTCTCCTTACATCCTGCACCCTGCCCCTCTCCTTACATCCTGCACCATGCCCCTCTCCTTACATCCTGCACCATGCCCCTCTCCTTACATCCTGCACCATGCCCCTCTCCTTACATCCTGCACCATGCCCCTCTCCTTACATCCTGCACCATGCCCCTCTCCTTACATCCTGCACCATGCCCCTCTCCTTACATCCTGCATCATGCCCCTCTCCTTACATCCTCCACCATGTCCCTCTCCTTACATCCTGAACCATGCCCCTCTCCTTACATCCTGCCCCTCTCCTTACATCCTGCACAATGCCCCTCTCCTTACATCCTGCACAATGCCCCTCTCCTTACATCCTGCACCATGCCCCTCTCCTTACATCCTGCACCCTGCCCCTCTCCTTACATCCTGCACCCTGCCCCTCTCCTTACATCCTGCACCCTGCCCCTCTCCTTACATCCTGCACCATGCCCCTCTCCTTACATCCTGCACCATGCCCCCCTCCTTACATCCTGCACCCTGCCCCTCTCCTTACATCCTGCACCATGCCCCTCTCCTTACATCCTGCACCATGCCCCTCCTTACATCCTGCACCATGCCCCTCTCCTTACATCCTGCACCATGCCCCTCCTTACATCCTGCACCCTGCCCCTCTCCTTACATCCTGCACCATGCCCCTCTCCTTACATCCTGCACCATGCCCCTCTCCTTACATCCTGCACCCTGCACCCTCTCCTTACATCCTGCACCCTGCACCCTCTCCTTACATCCTGCACCCTGCACCCTCTCCTTACATCCTGCACCATGCCCCTCTCCTTACATCCTGCACCATGCCCCTCTCCTTACATCCTTACATCCTGCCCCTCTCCTTACATCCTGCCCCTCTCCTTACATCCTGCCCCTCTCCTTACATCCTGCACCATGCCCCTCTCCTTACATCCTGCACCATGCCCCTCTCCTTACATCCGGCACCATGCCCCTCTCCTTACATCCTGCACCCTGCCCCTCTCCTTACATCCTGCACCCTGCCCCTCTCCTTACATCCTGCACCATGCACCCTCTCCTTACATCCTGCACCATGCCCCTCTCCTTACATCCTGTACCCTGCCCCTCTCCTTACATCCTGCACCATGCACCCTCTCCTTACATCCTGCACCATGCACCCTCTCCTTACATCCTGCACCCTGCCCCTCTCCTTACATCCTGCACCATGCCCCTCTCCTTACATCCTGCACCATGCCCCTCTCCTTACATCCTGCACCATGCCCCTCTCCTTACATCCTGCACCATGCCCCTCTCCTTACATCCTGCACCATGCCTCTCGCCTTACATCCTGCACCATGCCTCTCGCCTTACATCCTGCACCATGCCCCTCTCCTTACATCCTGCACCATGCCCCTCTCCTTACATCCTGCACCCTGCCCCTCTCCTTACATCCTGCACCATGCCCCTCTCCTTACATCCTGCACCATGCACCCTCTCCTTACATCCTGCACCATGCCCCTCTCCTTACATCCTGCACCCTGCCCCTCTCCTTACATCCTGCACCCTGCCCCTCTCCTTACATACTGCACCCTGCACCATGCCACTCTCCTTACATACTGCACCCTGCCCCTCTCCTTACATACTGCACCCTGCCCCTCTCCTTACATCCTGCACCATGCCCCTCTCCTTACATCCTGCACCATGCCCCTCTCCTTACATCCTGCACCATGCACCCTCTCCTTACATACTGCACCCTGCCCCTCTCCTTACATCCTGCACCCTGCCCCTCTCCTTACATCCTGCACCCTGCCCCTCTCCTTACATCCTGCACCCTGCCCCTCTCCTTACATCCTGCACCCTGCCCCTCTCCTTACATCCTGCACCATGCCCCTCCTTACATCCTGCACCCTGCACCCTCTCCTTACATCCTGCACCCTGCCCCTCTCCTTACATCCTGCACCCTGCCCCTCTCCTTACATACTGCACCATGCCCCTCTCCTTACATCCTGCACCCTGCCCCTCTCCTTACATCCTGCACCATGCACCCTCTCCTTACATCCTGCACCATGCCCCTCTCCTTACATCCTGCACCCTGCCCCTCTCCTTACATCCTGCACCCTGCCCCTCTCCTTACATCCTGCACCCTACCTGAATTTCCTTAAGACTGGAGTCACTTGAGATAACACTATCACCCAGAATAATATTAAGGTAAGATGAACAATAGTAAGTATTGATTCGCCTCCTCACCGTGTTTTTGTCTGGGTGGTGCTTCAGCGCCTTCTCTTTAAAAGCTTTGCGTATCTCCTTCTGGTTTGCATTTTTAGTAACCCCGAGCAGCCCGTAGAAATCCTCGGCAAATGCAAACGTAAAGAGCAAACCAAGGAGGAGAACTCGGACCAACATCATCATCTTCCCTGTTGGCAATGGAATGGTTTAGCATTATGTTTGTAGCAAGATGTGAGGGTAAATGTTTCATTTACCGTGGCCTCGACTAGAGCTAACAGCTGACAACACATCTGTGAGTTGCATATACAGCCACTCCTCGACTTACGACGGGGTTAGGGACCCAAATCCAGGCTGTAAGTCGAAAATGCGAAGATAATACAGTACATAAAAAATCTAAACTGGGTGTCTCTTTTTTCCTCTTCTCAGCACCACAACACTCTCACTTTTAAGCTTGCCACCCATTTTAAAGGGAATTACAAACGAAAATTTTGTCAGTACACAGCGCAATCACTAACGTCGGGACTCGAAAATACGTAATTTGATAACATTTTGGTATGACTGGGGCGGTCATATGTCCGGGTGGTCGTAAGTCGAGTAGGTTGTAAGTCGAGGAGTGGCTGTATACATATTCATCAGCATGTACATCTGTGAAATGGAAAACCAAAATTGTCTACATGTAAGTTGATTTTGGGCACTCTTGAGTTATGCAATTAATAATTATAATAATAATAATACAGATGTAATACTGAAATAATAATAATAATGATAATAAAATTACTAATACCGTAATACAATTAATAAGATAATCAAAAAGAAAGATACAGCAATAGTATATACTGTACACTGTATAGGGTACAGTACTGTCACTACTACTGTAATACTACTAATAATAATAATAGTAATAATAATAATAATACAGTAGTATAGGTACTGTATTGTATTAGTTACAGTATGCAATTTCTTTATAAACCAGATCAAATTTTCCCAGACTTCAATTACAGTATAAAGGTTAGATACGTTCTTACAAAAGTACCTCCCAAACCCCTTTAATGTACATAGTGTATGTTTTTAATAAAAAATTAGTGTGCACAATGATTATAAACCAATAATAAACACAATATGTGACAAATTAATTATTGTACATACAAGGCGGACACAGGTGTTCGCTACTGAAAACTGCACCACACACTCAAACTCAATTGAGCATGTGTTTAAGTGCTTAAATAACAAAATAAAGAAAATATCATTACATACTTACATTAAAATATAAAATACACTATACAGTACATTAAATACTATATATGCAGCTAATTTATTTATAAGTTGAGAGTTCCCTAAAAGTGTTGACCTGTAACCTCCGTGAGGCCGCGTTCGTATCACACTGCCAGAACCCACGAGGTCAAGTTCATGGCCTCGTTCAAATCTGGCAGGCTTGAATGAGAAGCATTTTTACCTCGGAAATGAAGCGACCAAATCCTGCGTTGCTATTGGCCAGTCAATTCTACCAGAATGAGTAGGCAGCAAATCAAAATGCAGTACAGTATGTTCAGTATTTATTTAATAATATAAACACGCCAGTCTGACCGCCCGTTCACGCTGCTAGTGGCATGTTATGTTATATGATATATTTCATTGTTTTTAGAAATTGACCAGGTTCAGTACAGGAAGCCCTGAGATGCCTGTGTCAGCCCCTCAGCATTTTGTGAAGTTGCCAAATATTAAGGAAAAAAAAAATTAATCACATTTTTTGTATGTATATCAAAATACTGTACAGTATGGGAGAGAAAATTTGTTTTCATAACTTCTGATTTTTGTAAAGCAAATCATCGTAAATTAAAGACTGCCTGTACTGTAAAGCTGAAATGTTATGACAAAATATTTTTTCTTTTAAACTCCCCTCCCCCTCCACCCTCACCAACTCCTCCCCCTCCACCCTCACCAACCCTCCACTCCCCCCTCCACCCTCACCAACTCCTCCCCTCCACCAACTCCTCCCCCTCCACCCTCACCAACTGTTCCATAATCTGAATGCCAAGTTGATGCTCAATACTTCTTTATGCAAATAACAAACCCAGAATCCAAGGTTCAGAAATATTAATACAGGTATATTAAGTAGACTAGATCTGGTCATGATATCAGGCAATATGATAAGTTAGATTAAATAAGAAAGATAAGAGGATAAGATTAAGTGGTCTGACCAGGTGATTAGATTATGCTGAGGTTAAGTGGTCTGACCAGGTGATTAGATTATGCTGAGGTTAAGTGGTCTGACCAGGTGATTAGCTTGCCCCCAGATGTGTATTTTCTTGCAGCTACATCTTTTGAAGAGAAGAAAAGGATCACCTGCAGATTAGACACCCCGGTTTATTTCACCTGAATATTAACTGCCTTCGAGTGGTTAGATTATGGTAGGTTGAGTTAGGTTATGTTACATCTGGCCAAGTCAGGCTAGATTAGGGTGGTTAATATCTTCAGGTGAAATAAACTTGGAGTTAAGCTACGGGTGATCTGATGAAAATTTCACTGCAGGCATTAAAGCAAACTGCCAATACTACAATATTTAGCAGGACTGAACCACTGACTGGAAGTGTACGTGAACTGTAGTCGGAGATGGTTTTTGTAAATTCACCAAGACCGTGGACAGCACAGCCTACTTGCCATTTGGGTACAGTACGGTACATTCAAAAAATAAACTTCCCATGAACAAAACCCCAGAACTGTTTGTTTATGGTCTCGTTTTGAATTGCAGGGTTTAAATTGTTTCTCTTACTTTGACAACACAACACAACATACATATATCGTTTTTCACTCGATCTTTTTTTCATTTTTGTATTTCTTTATGGTTCTTTATTATTATTATTATTATCAGTGTTTTTGTTTTTTATTATTAATGTTATTATTTTGTTTTTAATTTTGTATTTTGTATTATAAATTTTATTTACAATGAACTAATTATTATTATTATTACTGGGTATTACATTTTCGCCCACCCAGGCCCCGATGTGGGTCAGTGACCTGTGCCCGGGTGGGCTAATCCCAGTAAAAATAAAAAATTAATAAAAAAATAAATAAAAATAAATACCATGGGGTCCAGAGGGGTTGTAAGAGGTTATGCTAGGTCGTTTGCAAGAGAAATGTCATAGAAGGAAAGTATCTTAGAAATGTCTAAACTATTGACTGCAACCACAAAAATCTCAAAATTCAATACTGGTTGACTTATGCAAATTTACCAACTTTTGTAAGTGACAGCACAAAGACAGTGCAGGTATGCAAACAATGGCAAAAAGTAAGTCGATTCAAGCAAAAGTAATGCAAGAAAACCAATAAAAGCTTACTACCATTGGTGTTCAAAACAAGAAACAATCTAACATAACCCATCACCTCAGGTAGTTGTGGCTGGGTTGGTTCTTGTTGTCTGCTTCACCAATAAGTTTCAAACCATAATACTGGTAGTTTTCCCCACTAGTCCATAAATAAAAACTAATGCTGGAAATAAAGGTCACAGCATTACATTTATTCACATCTCCTTGAAAAACATAAGAAAAACCTATTTCTATGGAGACAAAAATGGTATTATTTCAGTTTGTTATCCTGGGAATCTGAGGAATTTAACCCCCCAACAGAAAGGGAAGGTCTGGGGCCCTGGTTAGGTTGGATATAGTTCCTGGGTTCTGTAGCTAGGTTAGGTTGGATATAGTTCCTGGGTTCTGTAGCTAGGTTAGGTTGGATATAGTTCCTGGGTTCTGTAGCTAGGTTAGGTTGGATATAGTTCCTGGGTTCTGTAGCTAGGTTAGGTTGGATATAGTTCCTGGGTTCTGTAGCTAGGTTAGGTTGGATATAGTTCCTGGGTTCTGTAGCTAGGTTAGGTTGGATATAGTTCCTGGGTTCTGTAGCTAGGTTAGGTTGGATATAGTTCCTGGGTTCTGTAGCTAGGTTAGGTTGGATATAGTTCCTGGGTTCTGTAGCTAGGTTAGGTTGGATATAGTTCCTGGGTTCTGTAGCTAGGTTAGGTTGGATATAGTTCCTGGGTTCTGTAGCTAGGTTAGGTTGGATATAGTTCCTGGGTTCTGTAGCTAGGTTAGGTTGGATATAGTTCCTGGGTTCTGTAGCTAGGTTAGGTTGGATATAGTTCCTGGGTTCTGTAGCTAGGTTAGGTTGGATATAGTTCCTGGGTTCTGTAGCTAGGTTAGGTTGGATATAGTTCCTGGGTTCTGTAGCTAGGTTAGGTTGGATATAGTTCCTGGGTTCTGTAGCTAGGTTAGGTTGGATATAGTTCCTGGGTTCTGTAGCTAGGTTAGGTTGGATATAGTTCCTGGGTTCTGTAGCTAGGTTAGGTTGGATATAGTTCCTGGGTTCTGTAGCTAGGTTAGGTTGGATATAGTTCCTGGGTTCTGTAGCTAGGTTAGGTTGGATATAGTTCCTGGGTTCTGTAGCTAGGTTAGGTTGGATATAGTTCCTGGGTTCTGTAGCTAGGTTAGGTTGGATATAGTTCCTGGGTTCTGTAGCTAGGTTAGGTTGGATATAGTTCCTGGGTTCTGTAGCTAGGTTAGGTTGGATATAGTTCCTGGGTTCTGTAGCTAGGTTAGGTTGGATATAGTTCCTGGGTTCTGTAGCTAGGTTAGGTTGGATATAGTTCCTGGGTTCTGTAGCTAGGTTAGGTTGGATATAGTTCCTGGGTTCTGTAGCTAGGTTAGGTTGGATATAGTTCCTGGGTTCTGTAGCTAGGTTAGGTTGGATATAGTTCCTGGGTTCTGTAGCTAGGTTAGGTTGGATATAGTTCCTGGGTTCTGTAGCTAGGTTAGGTTGGATATAGTTCCTGGGTTCTGTAGCTAGGTTAGGTTGGATATAGTTCCTGGGTTCTGTAGCTAGGTTAGGTTGGATATAGTTCCTGGGTTCTGTAGCTAGGTTAGGTTGGATATAGTTCCTGGGTTCTGTAGCTAGGTTAGGTTGGATATCTATATACAGGGATGACCGAAACTAAAATTTCACCCAAAAAAAAATTCTGTTAAAGCATAAAACAAATCTTTACCCTTATGTGAAGGCCAAAAATTGGACAATGAAAAGGTTTTCGTAATTCTTATTGTTTTTCCAGTCTTCTCAAGCTGTAGAGATAATTAGCTGTTTGAGCCATGATTTATACGACTCCAGCTTAAATGATAACGAGTTAACCCCTGTCCTTCAGCTCTGACACTAAAAGGGTTCTTACCTACAGTACCAATCTACCATCACCATTTAAAACATAGGAAAAGCAAAGATCCCAGTTTACAACTTTGTAGGAATCTACAAGTTTTGAAGGTGGGTGCTGGCTCAGTATTACTTACCACGACTATTTGTTTTCTAGAATTATCTACCGTTACCTGACGTGTCTTATCTCCCCACGGGTTCTGCAAGTAACCCAGCGAGTGCGTGGGTGTTAAAATAATACACACAATTAAGCACTGAAACCATAATTACCGTATGTGAATATCAGAAAATTTAAAACCTTTTCTCACTCCACCACTTGAAGGCGAGAGTAATTGGAGAGAGAGAGAGAGAATTTACAGGAAATGGTACCAACAGCCAGCTTCAACTGACATCAACTCATCAGGCGATCAGCTGGCAAAATATATAATGTTTAAAACTAACTACGAAGAAATAACGAACATATTCATTTTAGCCGACACAAACTCATCAAACTTTAACTAACTCAAAATAATTTATGATTGTTAGGTTGCATCACTTAAATTAAATCTTTGGTTTTTTATCGTAAAAATAATATATACTGATGAGAGTAATGTTTTTTAAATAATGTTCGCATATATATTTTAACATGAATCACCTTGCAGGCCACTGTTGTTGTTGTCTGTGGTGGATGTAATGAATCATTATTGCCACAGTTTGTTGAACTTCTAAGTCATTTTTATTTACCTAAGGAATACGGTCATCTCGTACCCAAGACAACTCGTACTCAAGACAACTCGTACTCAAGATAATTCGTACCCAAAAAAATCTACCCGCACCCAAAAAAGTCAACTCGTACCCAAGATAACTCGTACCCAACTCACGAGATAAGTCGTACCCTAATTCAAGAGATAATCCATACCTATTATAATAATAATAATAATAATAATTAACGGTTTATTGAAAGAGCTTGGCAACCAGAAGGCTGAAAATATACAGTTACATATTTGGGGAATGGGTTTCGAATTACAAATAATATACAAGTAACATAAGTGACACAAAGAAGACATATAATAACTAGATGGGGAAAAGCTCAAACTACAGTTCATTTCAACATAGTGACAGTGCAAGGAGTAGTGCTTACTGGGAGTGAATACACTGGTTTATTACAAGTTATTGATAATTTTTACGATGGTTGGGACTAGGCTGTTCTTATAGCGATCAGTTCGTGCACGTATGGGCTGGATGCGGTTGTGGTGTCGAACAGCAATTCTCGGGCTAGGGATCTCAGGTGGTAGTAGGAGCCGGTGTCGAGGATGGTGTAGAAGCTTCTTACCAAATTTGCAGATGAGGTCGTGGTGATGGTCAGCGAGAGTCGAAAGGGTCAGTGTGTTGAGCGCTTCTTGATATGTGGAGTAGGAAGGGGAGAGAATAATCTTGCATGCCCTCTTTTGCACTTTTTCTAGGTGTTTACGTTGTGTGGCATTTAGGGAGGAAGACCAGGTGGAGGAGGCATAGGTGAGCTTGGGAAGTATGAATGTTGTGTAAACACTGAGGAGCTCGGGTGCAGGAACTCCGAGGGACTTGAGTCGGCGGAGGAGGTGGAGACGGAAACTGGAGGATTTGACAACTTCACTGACGTGTGGTTTCCAATTTAGTTTGTTGTCTATGGTGACGCCGAGGAGCTTCGTGGAATCTACAACCTGGAGTGTGTTCGGACCTAGAGTAATGGAAGGAGGTGGGACAATGTCGGAGGAGAGGTTGATGTGCATAACCATGGTCTTGGTATGGTTGATGGTGACATGGTTGTTGGTGGCCCAGTTTTGGAGACTGTTCAATAAATCCTGAAGGGCGGTATAGTTTGGAGCAGAATTGTTGACGCTGATCCCAATGGTGGAGTCGTCGACATATTTCCAACGAGCAGGGGTTTCTCTAAGGGCATCATTGATGAGCATAAGGAAGCAGAGTGGTCCCATCTTGGTGCCTTGAGGGACACCACAGGTGAGTGACTGAAAGGTGGAGACAGCCCCTCGGAAGCGTACAGCTTGGCGTCGGTCACTGAGGAAGTCTGTAAGCCATGGTATAAGACTTCTCCGAAGCCCGAGGTCAATAGCTTTGTTGATGATTATATTGTGGGCGACTAGGTCGAATGCTTTAGTGAAATCAATGAAGGCGACAGCTTCAGACGTTTTTCGTTTCTCGAGATGGCGGTATATGTAATCGAGAAAGCTGACAAGACAGTGAGTGGTGGAGGAAGTTTTCATGTTGCCAAATTGCTGAGGGTCTACGACTCCTGCAATATCAGCATAAGCCCAGTCGAACACAAAACTTTCACAGATTAGGCTGGGTATTGGGGTGATTGCAGTAGGTCGTAGCTGGTTTAAGGATTGTGGGCTGGTTGACTTGGGCACTGGTGATACATAAGAGGTTTTCCAGTCAGCTGGGCATCTGGCTTGACTGAGAGAAGTATTGATGATGGAGCATAGGGGTTTAGCAAGCTCCGGGGAGAACTCCTTGAAGAGTTTCATTGGTAAGTCAATGGGGGTGGTAGAGCGTTTTAATTTTAGTTTGTTCAGGCGTTTTGCTACTTCAAATTCTTCTAAGTCAGTGGGAAGGGGGGCTGGTAGGTAAGCAGGAAGAGTGGTTGTGTCAAGCCGGGGGAGCGTCTGGCATATAGTAGCGAAATGGTTATTAGTTTGCTCAGCTGCGTCAACATTAGTCAGATGGCTAAGGAAGGGGAGGGGGTGTGTCATATTGTTTAGTCCACAGAGTTCTTTAAGCTTACCATACCATTGACTGATGTTGGTCTGCTTCAGGTGTTGTAATTTGGTTGGGTAGTGGGACTTCTTTGCAGTGTGTATTTCGCGGATGACTCGGTTGCGAAGGGACCTGTAGCGGATGTGGTCATTGAGATGAAAGGCTCTGTCTCTGTTGCATAAGTCTTTTGATCCGAGGTGTAATCCAGGGCAAGTCAGCTGGGTGAGATCTGACGGACTTCTCGGGGAAGAAGTGGTGGTGAGCTTCCGTGGTGGTGTTGGTAAAATTTATCCATTTGGTTTCCACGTCATCCACGCTAAGTACTTCAGTCCAGGGATGGTGAACTATCCACTGCCCGAAGAGGCGCACTGCAGAGTCAGTAATCGGCCTGTAGGTCTTGATGTAGGGTCTCTGTACTTGAGTGGGAGTGGCAGCTGGGGACCAGAGCACTGATAAGTGTGTGCTACACCCGATAGGAGGCATTGGTTGAGGTGGTTGGTACTGGTCCGCTAAGTCAGTTAAGATAAGGTCAAGGGTATTTTGACCGTGTGTGGGGAAGGTCACAACTTGTGATAGCTGGTCCTGGATATCAGTGGTGTCAATTTCATTAAAAATCCCCACATAATACTAACTTGGCACATGGGTACCTAACTCTGAGGTGGTCTGAGGTGGTAATGAGATGATTGATAAGAGTGTCTCTGGTGGGTGAGCGAGGCGGATGGTATGCCACACAGATTATGATGGAAGCAGTGTGGCGCGGGTGGGCCAGTGGCACAACACGTACCCATAATGCTTCCACATCTGCTGGGACTTGAACATCCAGGCGTGACGGGCGTAGGTCATCTTGACAGAAGAGGGCAACGCCCCCTCCGCGTCTATGTGAACGAAGGTGATGAAAGAGTTGATATCCCTCAATATGACACGTTTCAGGCACAATTTGCCAAGCCTCACATATGGCAACGACGCTCGCGGCGGCTGACCTGACTGTAGTTGCCAGCTCGTCGAACTTGTTAGCTAGGGAAGTGACGTTGGATAGCAGTAAAGACGGGATATCATACCATATCCGTGGAACTTCAGTGTAGTGGTACGGTCTGTCAGGGGTGGGTTTCTCCGGTTTCCTAGTGGAGGTTACGGTTCTAATGGGCTTATGTGTATGACGGCCTTGTCTACGGCTACGCGCGTGGAATATGTTCAGTGACTTGAGTCGCGCGATAACACTGCCATCAGGATAACCGTTCCCCACGCTTTAGATGGTACAGAGTGCGTCGGGAGTAAGTGATTGGTGGCCATCTGTTGATATCTGTTGTGGACGGACGGAAGTGTTTGTCACTGACGGCACTTTGAGGGCCACTGTCAGTGGCCCACTGACACTGGTAGACATCTGTTAATATTTGTCAGTCGTGTCCCTGGTGCTTGGGGTCGCCGACACAGTTTTCACGATATTATATACAGGTGGCCATGTCGAGTGAGGGAGGCCAGTAGCCGATGTAGGATCCCTGTATTGATAATAATTTACGATATATATATATATATATATATATATATATATATATATATATACATTAGCAGAAAAAACCGCCCTTTGGGCGGCTCATTCGCTAGGCCACGGTAGGACGCCATCCTCCGGGAGGCTCCACATTGTCTCCCTGTTCAGTCCCCAAAACCTTGTAGTGGACGTCTCCCCTACAAGCTGCCACGCCACCACCTATTACCGCCTTCCCTAGCAACCAAGCGTATCCGCATTCCATTGCCCGCCGTATCTTAGCAACGGAACTAGTCACCGGCTACTTCTCGGGTTTTCCCACCATGACTCATAGCCGCTGCTGGGTGTATATAAGCTCTGTCTCTCCATTGAGATGCATTCTGACCAATCTTCTTAAACAAGCAACATCTCCTCCAGCAAGCTCCACACTGTTAACATTTCATTCAACCAGGAGGCCAGCAACAGGCAACATCTTCTCTAACGGAGCTCCTGCACACATACCTCCTTCGACAAGCTACTCACCGCACGTCTCTACCAAGCAGCCCCTCACCACACAGCACCTCCAGCACCAGACTGTCTATCATATAACTTATATATTATACAAGAAAACCACATTAGAGTTTCCTTCCATCCTGAGTGCTAGACAACTTTAATATCTCGATACCCCTACAACCTCTTCGTCCATCATTAATTCACTAACGGTGTATGTAAGTTCCACCATGTTTTTCACTTCAACGGTACAGCAAAGTATATTTTTTTAGTATTAAACTGTTATTATTTTATTGTCTAATCATCACTACATATAACACCACCCATCGTTACTACATATAACATTGTAGGGTTACGTGATATTATGTTGTCTAGCACTCAGGATGGATGGAAACTCTAGGAGGTGGTTTTCTTATATAATATAAATTATATGAAAGACAGTCTGGTGCTGGAGGTGCCGTGTGGTGAGGAGCTGCTCAGTAGACATGTTCGGTGGGTAGCGTGCTGAAGGAGGTAGATGTGCAGGAGCTTCGTTAGAGGAGATGTTGCCTGTTGCTGGCCTCCAGGTTGAATGAGAGCTGGACAGCGAG
>CAUDMG010003423.1:602500-610000 GCA_958450375.1 Homarus gammarus | reverse complement strand
ATTGTCGATATTACCACCCTGTTCCAGAATATGGGTCTAAATATCCAATACCTTGAGCAATTGTGTTAAGGAGGAGCGCCCCGGCATAAATCCGTGTTGGCAATCTTTTACTAGGTTGTTTCGTATTAGATGTTCCATTGCGACATCTCTGATAATACTCTCAAGTACTTTACATATTATGCTGGTCAGGCTCACATGTGAGTGCCCGGCAGGGCACCGCTTCCTCACTGTAGCTATCCCCATCAGAGTGCCAACACCTAACCTGTTTCTCCTGAAGACTTTCAACACGTAAGTTTAACTTGTACTTGTTGTGTACACAGGTAGACTGTGTCCATTGCATCGTTTATCATTGTGAAGACATAAAAATATTACAAATTAAGGACTCATTGTAAGTGTTAAGATTAGACTAATTACATAGCTATGATTGTTATGTAAATATATATTGGATTAAACATTTATGTATGGCTAAAATGAATTGTATTCAACAGGTTTGACCGAATTATAATGTTCGAGTTCAACATCACGAGTCTGAATATTCTTTTAACCGATAAAAGTTATGTGGTAACTTCTAAGTTTCTTTTTTTTTTTTTTTAGCCCCTTTCTCCACCGATTGGATCGTTAGCCGCTTGGGCTGTCGGTCACGTCTTTGTTACACACTGTTGGCAACTACTGGGCATGCACTGGCTCCTGAATGTATCTTTCCCTATACCAGTGTTGGTCAAGTCTGGTAAGGAATGAGCTCACATTCGGTGCCGTCACAACACTCTGGCAGATTGCCCCAAGAGTTATCAACTCTTTCTTCAAAAGTTTGTCTTGACAGTTTTCTGTACCTGTGGCGTCTTCAACCTTAAACTGTGGACCTGTGGCCCCCTAGGGCGAAAATTAAACCGGTGTAATGACCAGTCATTTATGTTAGTTAATATATTATCAGATGATTCACATTACGCTTAATAGCACATAAAACATGTAGCTATAACTTACTTATTGAGTCCCCCTCCGGAGACGCCCATTTTCTCACTGCTTCAGTGATACTGAAACATCCGTTTTCTCTAACGCATCTCATGTTGATGTTTGTAGATTTAAATTTATGAATGAATGCGTTTGTTATTAAGGTATGTATACCTGCTTATAGCTGAAACATTCAAAATCCATTGTGAGTGATGCTGAAAGCTTAACTGTAGTTACCTTTAGTAAAATTGTCAATTAAATTCAATGTATTTTTTTTACACTGGACATGCACTGACTCCTGTGTAAGATGGAATACTGTGTGTGTTGGGGTACTGTGTGTTAATTTTTTTTAATTATGCCGCTTTACTCGGCTAGTTTATTGTGTACCCCATACTCATCGTGTGAGTGGTAGCGCAAAAGGATTTTTTTTTTTTTACGGAGAATAGCCCACCTGGGCACAGGTCACCGACCCACAACAGGACCTAGGGGGCGAAAAAATAAGCGTGAAAAGAAATTAAAAACAGAAGATGCCAGAACCAGCGTTTTGAAGTGAAACAGATTTTATGAGTATGGAAATAAGGAGAAAGCAGAGCATTTCGCAGTTTGGTTGTGTGAAGAAAGAAGGATGTACTATAACGGGTTATTCTAATGTGACCGACATCCACAGAGAACCGGTGGGCACCGCAGACAAGACGATTGTTACGAGCCCACGGCCTTGCCGGCGGTACACACGATGCCAAATCTACCGAACATTGCCCATTAAAGTATCTGTAAAAGAGAGAGAGTGAAGCAACATTGCGGCGAAGAGAAAGGGAAGAGATTATCAACTAAAGGAGAAGAGTCAATAAGACGAAATGCTTTTGATTCCACCCTATCTAACGGTTGGACAGAAGAAGAGGCACCCTAGATATGAGAGCAATACTCCAAGTTAGGACGAATGAATCCCTTATATACTTGAAGCAGCTGCTCAGGAGTGAAGTAGTTACGGCATCTGTACAGCATTCCCAGCTTTCGGGAGGCAGCTTTAGCAATGTTGTGGATGTGTGGCTTCCATGACATATTTGAGGAAATGGTGAGACCTAGCATATCTATTTTAGAATTTGGCAGAATGATTGCGTCTTGAAATGTAATTGGTGGGAGATCATCTAATTTGGAAAGTGTAATTGGTAAATACTGTGTTTTATCCCGCTCGTTGTCCTCTGGCCTGATTTGGCTTCAGAGCTGTGTGAAGCTTGGTACAGGTGTGAGAAGTTACCTTGTGTGCCTTAGTTATCTCGGTACCTCGACCCTGTAAACGTGGACTGTATAATATGTAACCATAACCAAACTGTATAGAGGAAAATACAGTGTGATGTGATACAGTAAAGGTGGCACCCAGTCCCCACCATTAAGGTTGAAGTCAGACACCCAGGTGCCAGGCCAGCGTTCTGCCGCCTGCCTGCCTGCCTGTCTACCTACCTACCTACTGTACCTCCCTCCCTCCCTCCCCTCCCTCCCTCTTACGTATGGGACTATAGAGGTCAACTTACCTCGCATCATAAGAGGGTTGCTCCTCCCAGCCACCGTTCACCACCTGTGTGCCACAGGTGGCAGCGGTGGGATAGAACCATTAACTGAACCAGTGAAGCAGTGTAATTAACTGAGCAAGAACCAACATCACTGTAACCCAAGTAGCAGTGAAATTTTCCAAGTGTCGTTCTCCAAGGCAACAGACTATATAGACACCGAATATTTTCTCGTGAACGTTATATGTCAAGTGATATATTTAAATGTCATCCCAGATCGACATACATTTTTTTTTACTCAAATAACACTTTAGTGAGTTAAAAACATAATTCACTGTAGTGTGGCAACACCTCGCAAGCAGATGACTGAAGTCCCTATCTCAAGTGGACGAGACCCAGTACATCGTTAACCTGTCGTGCGGAAGTATTTATCTTTACAAAGACTCAAACAGACACTTCACTTCTTCACAACGCTCAAGTGTTGGAAGACGCTGTCTGTACATTTTTTCGCTTCTCAAAGAACAACCAACCCCTACATACAGCTACAGTTCAACCCGGTTGAGAAATGACTGTTTAGACATCCCAAGTTGCTGGAATAAATGTCTCTGTAGTGTGTAAAAACAGAATAGTAAATTCTTTGTGAACCCAGCTACATCTGGTACAGGCCAACACTTGACCTGTCATACTCAATCAACTCCGAGAGGTCTACCTCACAGGATCGTCTGACAACAGAACTCTGAGTTCACTGAGTAGCCATCGATCACCCCTCTAGTGGTTGACCGTGGCTACTCTCGTTAACACCAGACGCCATCTCGAACTCTTCAAGGACGTCATCTTTAAACACACCAGCAACCCTGAATCTCGACCAGTTGACTGTCATCCAAGCCGCTAAAGTCTACGGAACAAAGGCCATATTTTCAAGAAATTCCTAGAATTCTGCAATCAAGCCACAGGTTAGACAGGACACATTATATTAAACACACATTAACAGGAAACCATAAATTTTAATATTACCAGTATTATAGTTTGTTATAATTATTGTGTGTACTCCCAACTAAGATCTGCTACATGTTCCTTGTTGTTCATTTAGAAATAACGTGTTGTTATAATTAATGTGTTAAGATCACATTGCTATTAGCAAGGGCGTAAAGTGACCATCTTTATTATCAAAGGAATAATATGACACACTTAAGGAGGTATAAAATGTTGAATTTTGATTGAATATCTATTTTGTTACTGATAAAGTAAGACCTAGTGGTCCATTCTTGTCTGAGTGTGTTCAATTTGTCACCTTATTCATATTTGATTTTAATAAATATTGAATTAGTAGATTGTGAATATCACTGCCATGTCCTTTTAACAATTGCTTCTCAGAAAATAAACACTGTAACCCACGTGCCTAGAAGCTCAACTACCACGCTACCTAACACTTTTAATGATACCAGTTATATTCTAATAAAAACCTGGGTGGTGGCAGTCTACCGTATAAGGATAATAGTTTTACTTCACTAATAGGTGTTGTTACAGGATGATATGGTTTCCCAGGTTAAGCCATTGAATAGAATATAACTAAGCACTCATAAATACTGAAAGGTTAAGAAACAAATAGTGACATTGGAAGAAATATAAGACATAGAAAAGAAAGGTAGAGAATATTGAAATACATACATAAATAAAAACATTGAAAAGAATACTTGGAAAATAACTTAGAAAAGAATTAGCAGGTAAATCAGAAATTAAAAGATAATATTCCTAAAAAAATAAAGGTTATATGTATAAAAATAACTTAGAAAACATAAACAAAGAAATTAAAGAAAGTGATAAGTTATGATATCTACTAAGAAAAAGGACAGAAGATTTTAGAAACCATAAAATTAATTATACATTAAAAAAATATCTCCTCTTACACATTTATTAATCAGATAATGAAAAAGTTAAATAAAATTAAATATATTGTAGGATTTCGTGGTATAATGTTGTCTAGCACTCAGGATGGATGGAACTCTAATGTGGTTTTCTTGTATAATAAAAGTTATATGATAGACAGTCTGGTGCTGGAGGTGCCGTGTGGTGAGGAGCTGCTCAGTAGAGACGTTCGGTGAGTAGCGTGTTGAAGGAGGTAGATGTGCAGGAGCTTCGTTAGAGAAGATGTTGCCTGTTGCTGGCCTCCTGGTTGAATGAATGCTGACAGTGTGGAGCTTGCTGGAGGAGGTGTTGCTTGTTCAAGAAGAGAGACCAGAATGAGAAAGTTGGTTGGTGAGGAAGCTCAGAGAAGGGCAGCTGGTGGGTCGTCATGCTCGCTGGCGGGAGCGAGGGCCGCCAGGCAGGCGGAGGAGAGGCGAGGGCCGCCAGGCAGCGGCGGAGGAGGAGGTGTTGCGTGTTGTAGAAGAAAGGCTAGAATGAATCTCAATGGAGAGACAGAGCTTATATACCCAGCAGCCGTGAGTCATCTATGACTCATGTTGGGAAAACCCGAGAAGTAACCGGTCTTTTGCTCGGTTGCTAGGATATGATAGCATCTGGTGACGCCGCTCGCTTGCCGCTAGTTTCGTTGCTAGGGAAGATGGTAGCAGCTGGTGGCTGTGGCTACGGCTACGCAGTTGTAGGCAGTTGTAGGGGAGACGTCCACTACAATACTCCCCCTTCCCTCCAGGCGGTGTAGGAGACTTGTTGTCTGTAGAGTTGCTTAGCACATGTGAGGCAGACCGGGCGGTGCATGCCTCATGTGAGACAACGGCGATGGCGTGAATGAGCCTGGTCGCTGATTACAACTGTCTAGATACACACTATCTGTGGGAGAAGGGAGAAAAAGGGTGTGTGGAGGCGATGAATGTTGTGCTTCCCTCATGACAGGTACAGGGTAGTCAGATGCGCCTGCTGGGGTGTGTGGGCCTGGGTCAGGAGCAGGGGCTGCGTCAGCAGAAGCGGATTAGGGCTCGTGACAGCAGCTGGGTCCACGACAGCAGCAGGGTGCAGGACATTAGCAGGGAGTACCTGAGGGAGAAAAGAGGGTGTGTGGAGGCGATGAATGTTGTGCTTCCCTCACGACAGGTACAGGGTCGTCAGATGCGCCTGCTGGGGTGTGTGTGGGCCTGGGTCAGGAGCAGGGGCTGCGTCAGCAGAAGCGGATTAGGGCTCGTGACAGCAGCTGGGACCATGACAGCAGCAGTGTGCAGGACATTAGCAGGGAGTACCTGAGGGAGAAAAGAGGGGTGTGTGTGGGTCCGGATTGAGGAACAGAGGCTGCGTCAGGGGTTACTGCTGGGCCGGGGTCGGCGTCTGAGGCAGGACGGGTGTGCTGGGGTCGTCAGGATGTGGTGCTTGGGGCAGGAAGAGGAGCTGGTGTCTGCTTAGAGTAACAGAGCTGCTTCTGTGTGGATACGCCATTCTTCTATGCTGCTTGAAGACTGGGAGCATGATCAGTGTCTCCACCATCCTGGGTGAGTGCTTATCTCCGGGAGTCACCATTTGTAGGTATTCGTGGTATAATGTTGTCTAGCACTCAGGATGGATGGAAACTCTAATGTGGTTTTCTTGTATAATATAAGTTACATGATAGACAGTCTGGTGCTGGAGGTGCCGTGTGGTGAGGAGCTGCTCAGTAGAGACGTTCGGTGAGTAGCGTGTTGAAGGAGGTAGATGTGCAGGAGCTTCGTTAGAGAAGATGTTGCCTGTTGCTGGCCTCCTGGTTGAATGAATGCTGACAGCGTGGAGCTTGCTGGAGGAGGTGTTGCTTGTTCAAGAAGAGAGACCAGAATGAGAAAGCTGGTTGGTGAGGAAGCTCAGAGAAGGGCAGCTGGTGGGTCGTCATGCTCGCTGGCGGGAGCGAGGACCGCCATGCTCGCTGGCGGGAGCGAGGACCGCCAGGCAGGCGGAGGAGAGGCGAGGGCCGCCAGGCAGCGGCGGAGGAGGAGGTGTGTAGAAGAGAGGCTAGAATGAATCTCAATGGAGAGACAGAGCTTATATACCCAGCAGCCGTGAGTCATCTATGAGTCGTGTTGGGAAAACCCGAGAAGTAACCGGTCTTTTGCTAGGATACGATCGCATCTGGTGACGCCGCTCGCTTGCCGCTAGTTTCGTTGCTAGGGAAGATGGTAGCAGCTGGTGGCTGTGGCTACGGCTACGCAGTTGTAGGCAGTTGTAGGGGAGACATCCACTACAATATGTACCCCCCCCCCCCCCCCCCTCTTACTGTACTTGACCACACACTTTACATTTAGTTTTGTTCACATCTGCTTGAGGAACATACTGCCAGAATTACCTTTTCTCTCTTCGACCACCCACCCATTTATCTTTCTAGCTATCCATCTATCAATCTCCTGTAAATTACCATAACTTTACATTTTTTCCATCCCATCCACTCTTCCATCTATCTGAGGGCTGGCTCGTCAGCAGGCAATCAGAGCACACATATTGTATACTAGTGACTGGCTCGTGAGAAGAATAACACTCAGAACACTTGTGTGATTATACTGTAGTAAGTGTGAACAACTTACCAAAGACAGACAGACATACAGACTCTACGGTCAGTAGGTAGGAATAACAAAAACCAACTGAAGTGTATATATACTTTTATTTATTTCATACTTCTTGCCAATGTTAACAAGTGATATAAACTTTATAGACATCAAATATCTTGATAAATAAATATTTTAAATTAGATGAAAGCTAAATAGGCTCTGTACCTGTATACATAAATAGTATTTGAGGATACTAAAGTGAAAAAAAAGACGAATTGTTTAATTAGGTTTGAAATTTTAAGAAAACGTCTATTTTTTTCTTGAGTTTCCAATAAGCTTAACATTACTGAATTTCGAGAAGAAATTAGGTGCGTTTTCGTGTTTCGTCATTCATCAGTTAAAACACAAAATACGTTTCGACTTACTGTATGTTGGAGTTACAGCGAAATCATAAAACAGATCCAATAGTATGTATACAGTATATAAAGTCGTGTGTCTGTGTGTGTGTGTGTAGAGAAATTTTATATGAATGTCACGAGAGCTTGTTTATGACAAAGAAGGAGAGAGAGAGAAAGAGATTCTTGACG
>CAUDMG010003423.1:482500-597500 GCA_958450375.1 Homarus gammarus | reverse complement strand
TCCTTCTTTGTCATAAACAAGCTCTCGTGACATTCATATAAAATTTCTCTACACACACACACACAGACACACGACTTTATATACTGTATACATACTATTGGATCTGTTTTATGATTTCGCTGTAACTCCAACATACAGTAAGTCGAAACGTATTTTGTGTTTTAACTGATGAATGACGAAACACGAAAACGCACCTAATTTCTTCTCGAAATTCAGTAATGTTAAGCTTATTGGAAACTCAAGAAAAAAATAGACGTTTTCTTAAAATTTCAAACCTAATTAAACAATTCGTCTTTTTTTTCACTTTAGTATCCTCAAATACTATTTATGTATACAGGTACAGAGCCTATTTAGCTTTCATCTAATTTAAAATATTTATTTATCAAGATATTTGATGTCTATAAAGTTTATATCACTTGTTAACATTGGCAAGAAGTATGAAATAAATAAAAGTATATATACACTTCAGTTGGTTTTTGTTATTCCTACCTACTGACCGTAGAGTCTGTATGTCTGTCTGTCTTTGGTAAGTTGTTCACACTTACTACAGTATAATCACACAAGTGTTCTGAGTGTTATTCTTCTCACGAGCCAGTCACTAGTATACAATATGTGTGCTCTGATTGCCTGCTGACGAGCCAGCCCTCAGATAGATGGAAGAGTGGATGGGATGGAAAAAATGTAAAGTTATGGTAATTTACAGGAGATTGATAGATGGATAGCTAGAAAGATAAATGGGTGGGTGGTCGAAGAGAGAAAAGGTAATTCTGGCAGTATGTTCCTCAAGCAGATGTGAACAAAACTAAATGTAAAGTGTGTGGTCAAGTACAGTAAGAGGGGGGGGGGGGGGGGGGTACATATTGTAGTGGATGTCTCCCCTACAACTGCCTACAACTGCGTAGCCGTAGCCACAGCCACCAGCTGCTACCATCTTCCCTAGCAACGAAACTAGCGGCAAGCGAGCGGCGTCACCAGATGCGATCGTATCCTAGCAAAAGACCGGTTACTTCTCGGGTTTTCCCAACACGACTCATAGATGACTCACGGCTGCTGGGTATATAAGCTCTGTCTCTCCATTGAGATTCATTCTAGCCTCTCTTCTACACACCTCCTCCTCCGCCGCTGCCTGGCGGCCCTCGCCTCTCCTCCGCCTGCCTGGCGGTCCTCGCTCCCGCCAGCGAGCATGGCGGTCCTCGCTCCCGCCAGCGAGCATGGCGGTCCTCGCTCCCGCCAGCGAGCATGACGACCCACCAGCTGCCCTTCTCTGAGCTTCCTCACCAACCAGCTTTCTCATTCTGGTCTCTCTTCTTGAACAAGCAACACCTCCTCCAGCAAGCTCCACGCTGTCAGCATTCATTCAACCAGGAGGCCAGCAACAGGCAACATCTTCTCTAACGAAGCTCCTGCACATCTACCTCCTTCAACACGCTACTCACCGAACGTCTCTACTGAGCAGCTCCTCACCACACGGCACCTCCAGCACCAGACTGTCTATCATGTAACTTATATTATACAAGAAAACCACATTAGAGTTTCCATCCATCCTGAGTGCTAGACAACATTATACCACGAATACCTACAAATGGTGACTCCCGGAGATAAGCACTCACCCAGGATGGTGGAGACACTGATCATGCTCCCAGTCTTCAAGCAGCATAGAAGAATGGCGTATCCACACAGAAGCAGCTCTGTTACTCTAAGCAGACACCAGCTCCTCTTCCTGCCCCAAGCACCACATCCTGACGACCCCAGCACACCCGTCCTGCCTCAGACGCCGACCCCGGCCCAGCAGTAACCCCTGACGCAGCCTCTGTTCCTCAATCCGGACCCACACACACCCCTCTTTTCTCCCTCAGGTACTCCCTGCTAATGTCCTGCACACTGCTGCTGTCATGGTCCCAGCTGCTGTCACGAGCCCTAATCCGCTTCTGCTGACGCAGCCCCTGCTCCTGACCCAGGCCCACACACACCCCAGCAGGCGCATCTGACGACCCTGTACCTGTCGTGAGGGAAGCACAACATTCATCGCCTCCACACACCCTCTTTTCTCCCTCAGGTACTCCCTGCTAATGTCCTGCACCCTGCTGCTGTCGTGGACCCAGCTGCTGTCACGAGCCCTAATCCGCTTCTGCTGACGCAGCCCCTGCTCCTGACCCAGGCCCACACACCCCAGCAGGCGCATCTGACTACCCTGTACCTGTCATGAGGGAAGCACAACATTCATCGCCTCCACACACCCTTTTTCTCCCTTCTCCCACAGATAGTGTGTATCTAGACAGTTGTAATCAGCGACCAGGCTCATTCACGCCATCGCCGTTGTCTCACATGAGGCATGCACCGCCCGGTCTGCCTCACATGTGCTAAGCAACTCTACAGACAACAAGTCTCCTACACCGCCTGGAGGGAAGGGGGAGTATTGTAGTGGACGTCTCCCCTACAACTGCCTACAACTGCGTAGCCGTAGCCACAGCCACCAGCTGCTACCATCTTCCCTAGCAACGAAACTAGCGGCAAGCGAGCGGCGTCACCAGATGCTATCATATCCTAGCAACCGAGCAAAAGACCGGTTACTTCTCGGGTTTTCCCAACATGAGTCATAGATGACTCACGGCTGCTGGGTATATAAGCTCTGTCTCTCCATTGAGATTCATTCTAGCCTTTCTTCTACAACACGCAACACCTCCTCCTCCGCCGCTGCCTGGCGGCCCTCGCCTCTCCTCCGCCTGCCTGGCGGCCCTCGCTCCCGCCAGCGAGCATGACGACCCACCAGCTGCCCTTCTCTGAGCTTCCTCACCAACCAACTTTCTCATTCTGGTCTCTCTTCTTGAACAAGCAACACCTCCTCCAGCAAGCTCCACACTGTCAGCATTCATTCAACCAGGAGGCCAGCAACAGGCAACATCTTCTCTAACGAAGCTCCTGCACATCTACCTCCTTCAACACGCTACTCACCGAACGTCTCTACTGAGCAGCTCCTCACCACACGGCACCTCCAGCACCAGACTGTCTATCATATAACTTTTATTATACAAGAAAACCACATTAGAGTTCCATCCATCCTGAGTGCTAGACAACATTATACCACGAAATCCTACAATATATTTAATTTTATTTAACTTTTTCATTATCTGATTAATAAATGTGTAAGAGGAGATATTTTTTTAATGTATAATTAATTTTATGGTTTCTAAAATCTTCTGTCCTTTTTCTTAGTAGATATCATAACTTATCACTTTCTTTAATTTCTTTGTTTATGTTTTCTAAGTTATTTTTATACATATAACCTTTATTTTTTTAGGAATATTATCTTTTAATTTCTGATTTACCTGCTAATTCTTTTCTAAGTTATTTTCCAAGTATTCTTTTCAATGTTTTTATTTATGTATGTATTTCAATATTCTCTACCTTTCTTTTCTATGTCTTATATTTCTTCCAATGTCACTATTTGTTTCTTAACCTTTCAGTATTTATGAGTGCTTAGTTATATTCTATTCAATGGCTTAACCTGGGAAACCATATCATCCTGTAACAACACCTATTAGTGAAGTAAAACTATTATCCTTATACGGTAGACTGCCACCACCCAGGTTTTTATTAGAATATAACTGGTATCATTAAAAGTGTTAGGTAGCGTGGTAGTTGAGCTTCTAGGCACGTGGGTTACAGTGTTTATTTTCTGAGAAGCAATTGTTAAAAGGACATGGCAGTGATATTCACAATCTACTAATTCAATATTTATTAAAATCAAATATGAATAAGGTGACAAATTGAACACACTCAGACAAGAATGGACCACTAGGTCTTACTTTATCAGTAACAAAATAGATATTCAATCAAAATTCAACATTTTATACCTCCTTAAGTGTGTCATATTATTCCTTTGATAATAAAGATGGTCACTTTACGCCCTTGCTAATAGCAATGTGATCTTAACACATTAATTATAACAACACGTTATTTCTAAATGAACAACAAGGAACATGTAGCAGATCTTAGTTGGGAGTACACACAATAATTATAACAAACTATAATACTGGTAATATTAAAATTTATGGTTTCCTGTTAATGTGTGTTTAATATAATGTGTCCTGTCTAACCTGTGGCTTGATTGCAGAATTCTAGGAATTTCTTGAAAATATGGCCTTTGTTCCGTAGACTTTAGCGGCTTGGATGACAGTCAACTGGTCGAGATTCAGGGTTGCTGGTGTGTTTAAAGATGACGTCCTTGAAGAGTTCGAGATGGCGTCTGGTGTTAACGAGAGTAGCCACGGTCAACCACTAGAGGGGTGATCGATGGCTACTCAGTGAACTCAGAGTTCTGTTGTCAGACGATCCTGTGAGGTAGACCTCTCGGAGTTGATTGAGTATGACAGGTCAAGTGTTGGCCTGTACCAGATGTAGCTGGGTTCACAAAGAATTTACTATTCTGTTTTTACACACTACAGAGACATTTATTCCAGCAACTTGGGATGTCTAAACAGTCATTTCTCAACCGGGTTGAACTGTAGCTGTATGTAGGGGTTGGTTGTTCTTTGAGAAGCGAAAAAATGTACAGACAGCGTCTTCCAACACTTGAGCGTTGTGAAGAAGTGAAGTGTCTGTTTGAGTCTTTGTAAAGATAAATACTTCCGCACGACAGGTTAACGATGTACTGGGTCTCGTCCACTTGAGATAGGGACTTCAGTCATCTGCTTGCGAGGTGTTGCCACACTACAGTGAATTATGTTTTTAACTCACTAAAGTGTTATTTGAGTAAAAAAAAATGTATGTCGATCTGGGATGACATTTAAATATATCACTTGACATATAACGTTCACGAGAAAATATTCGGTGTCTATATAGTCTGTTGCCTTGGAGAACGACACTTGGAAAATTTCACTGCTACTTGGGTTACAGTGATGTTGGTTCTTGCTCAGTTAATTACACTGCTTCACTGGTTCAGTTAATGGTTCTATCCCACCGCTGCCACCTGTGGCACACAGGTGGTGAACGGTGGCTGGGAGGAGCAACCCTCTTATGATGCGAGGTAAGTTGACCTCTATAGTCCCATACGTAAGAGGGAGGGAGGGGAGGGAGGGAGGGAGGTACAGTAGGTAGGTAGGTAGACAGGCAGGCAGGCAGGCGGCAGAACGCTGGCCTGGCACCTGGGTGTCTGACTTCAACCTTAATGGTGGGGACTGGGTGCCACCTTTACTGTATCACATCACACTGTATTTTCCTCTATACAGTTTGGTTATGGTTACATATTATACAGTCCACGTTTACAGGGTCGAGGTACCGAGATAACTAAGGCACACAAGGTAACTTCTCACACCTGTACCAAGCTTCACACAGCTCTGAAGCCAAATCAGGCCAGAGGACAACGAGCGGGATAAAACACAGTATTTACCAATTACACTTTCCAAATTAGATGATCTCCCACCAATTACATTTCAAGACGCAATCATTCTGCCAAATTCTAAAATAGATATGCTAGGTCTCACCATTTCCTCAAATATGTCATGGAAGCCACACATCCACAACATTGCTAAAGCTGCCTCCCGAAAGCTGGGAATGCTGTACAGATGCCGTAACTACTTCACTCCTGAGCAGCTGCTTCAAGTATATAAGGGATTCATTCGTCCTAACTTGGAGTATTGCTCTCATATCTAGGGTGCCTCTTCTTCTGTCCAACCGTTAGATAGGGTGGAATCAAAAGCATTTCGTCTTATTGACTCTTCTCCTTTAGTTGATAATCTCTTCCCTTTCTCTTCGCCGCAATGTTGCTTCACTCTCTCTCTTTTACAGATACTTTAATGGGCAATGTTCGGTAGATTTGGCATCGTGTGTACCGCCGGCAAGGCCGTGGGCTCGTAACAATCGTCTTGTCTGCGGTGCCCACCGGTTCTCTGTGGATGTCGGTCACATTAGAATAACCCGTTATAGTACATCCTTCTTTCTTCACACAACCAAACTGCGAAATGCTCTGCTTTCTCCTTATTTCCATACTCATAAAATCTGTTTCACTTCAAAACGCTGGTTCTGGCATCTTCTGTTTTTAATTTCTTTTCACGCTTATTTTTTCGCCCCCTAGGTCCTGTTGTGGGTCGGTGACCTGTGCCCAGGTGGGCTATTCTCCGTAAAAAAAAAAAAATCCTTTTGCGCTACCACTCACACGATGAGTATGGGGTACACAATAAACTAGCCGAGTAAAGCGGCATAATTAAAAAAAATTAACACACAGTACCCCAACACACACAGTATTCCATCTTACACAGGAGTCAGTGCATGTCCAGTGTAAAAAAAATACATTGAATTTAATTGACAATTTTACTAAAGGTAACTACAGTTAAGCTTTCAGCATCACTCACAATGGATTTTGAATGTTTCAGCTATAAGCAGGTATACATACCTTAATAACAAACGCATTCATTCATAAATTTAAATCTACAAACATCAACATGAGATGCGTTAGAGAAAACGGATGTTTCAGTATCACTGAAGCAGTGAGAAAATGGGCGTCTCCGGAGGGGGACTCAATAAGTAAGTTATAGCTACATGTTTTATGTGCTATTAAGCGTAATGTGAATCATCTGATAATATATTAACTAACATAAATGACTGGTCATTACACCGGTTTAATTTTCGCCCTAGGGGGCCACAGGTCCACAGTTTAAGGTTGAAGACGCCACAGGTACAGAAAACTGTCAAGACAAACTTTTGAAGAAAGAGTTGATAACTCTTGGGGCAATCTGCCAGAGTGTTGTGACGGCACCGAATGTGAGCTCATTCCTTACCAGACTTGACCAACACTGGTATAGGGAAAGATACATTCAGGAGCCAGTGCATGCCCAGTAGTTGCCAACAGTGTGTAACAAAGACGTGACCGACAGCCCAAGCGGCTAACGATCCAATCGGTGGAGAAAGGGGCTAAAAAAAAAAAAAAAGAAACTTAGAAGTTACCACATAACTTTTATCGGTTAAAAGAATATTCAGACTCGTGATGTTGAACTCGAACATTATAATTCGGTCAAACCTGTTGAATACAATTCATTTTAGCCATACATAAATGTTTAATCCAATATATATTTACATAACAATCATAGCTATGTAATTAGTCTAATCTTAACACTTACAATGAGTCCTTAATTTGTAATATTTTTATGTCTTCACAATGATAAACGATGCAATGGACACAGTCTACCTGTGTACACAACAAGTACAAGTTAAACTTACGTGTTGAAAGTCTTCAGGAGAAACAGGTTAGGTGTTGGCACTCTGATGGGGATAGCTACAGTGAGGAAGCGGTGCCCTGCCGGGCACTCACATGTGAGCCTGACCAGCATAATATGTAAAGTACTTGAGAGTATTATCAGAGATGTCGCAATGGAACATCTAATACGAAACAACCTAGTAAAAGATTGCCAACACGGATTTATGCCGGGGCGCTCCTCCTTAACACAATTGCTCAAGGTATTGGATATTTAGACCCATATTCTGGAACAGGGTGGTAATATCGACAATACCTAGATTTTGCCAAGGCTTTCGACAGTGTACCCCACGAAAGGCTGAAAATCAAACTGGAAGGGTACGGAATTCGGGGAAATGTCCTAGCGTGGATAAAAGACTTTCTACATGACCGTAAGCAGTGTGTGGTGATTAATGGCACGAAATCGTCATCTGTACCTGTCGCAAGTGGGGTACCACAGGGCAGTGTATTGGGCCCGCTGTTGTTTGTTTGTTTCATAAATGACATGCCTGACGTTGTACACTCCTCCATACAAATGTTTGCCGATGACGCCAAGTTATTTCGGGAAATAAAGAACCAAGCGGACTGTGAAGAACTGCAGAAGGACCTCTGTGGGCTCCAGGAATGGTCGAAGAAATGGCTGCTGAGATTCAATGTCACGAAGTGTAAGAGGATGCACCTGGGGCATACCAACGGTAAGAAGGAGTATCATATGTCCCAACGGGATGAAGAAACTGCACTAGTTGAGACTGTGTGTGAGAAGGACCTAGGTGTGTATGCTGACAATGAGCTGAAGTTCTCGGGCCATTGCGAGAAGAAGGTAAATCAGGCAAATAAATTTTTGGGTCTTATAAGAAGGTCGTTCAGATATCTAGACAGTCCGTCCCTCGTAACAATCTTCAGGAGTGAAGTGCTTCCCCATCTGGGGTACTGTCACCCCATCTGGTCCCCGAGATATGCTAGGGACTGTCAGTTGGTTGAAAATGTTCCAAGGAGGGCCACCAGACTGGTGCCTGCACTTCGGCACCTCATCTACCCTGAGAGATCGGAGCGCCTGAACTTGCCTAGCTTATTCTACAGACGGGCAAGGGGGGACCTAGTTGAGGTGTATAAGCATCTCAGGGGGCACTACTCAGTTGAGTGTCCTTACTTGGAGCTGGCGGACGCTCACCCCACAAGGGGTCACAGCTCAAGATTGAAGAAGCCGCAAGTCCAGAAAACCGTGAGGGCAAACTTTTTCGTAGTGAGGGTTGCAAACTCTTGGAACAATCTACCAGAGAGTGTTGTGACGGCACCGAGTGTGAGCTCTTTCAGGACAAGACTTGACCAGCACTGGAGCAGGTTCAGGTACATTCAGGAGCCGGTGCATGCCCAGTATTTGCCAACAGTGAGTGACAGAGACGTGACCGATCGCATGGGCGGCTAGCGAGCCGATCTTTTGTTGAAAAAGATAAATGAAAAGGAAAATTAATCAGAGACGTGACCGATTGCCCAAGCGGCTAACGAGCCGATCAGTGGCGAAGAGGACAAAAGTAAAAGTATGTAAGGCAGGCTATTCAAAATCGCTGCGTCAGGTATGTTATATGCAAACAAAATCCCATTACACCACCCAACACCTCAACCTACTCTGGGTCTCTTATCTGCCTCCGCGTGTTAAATGGACTAAAAATGAAGTGTATATATATATATATATATATATATATATATATATATATATATATATATATATATATATATATATTTATATATATATTTATATATATATTTATATATATATATATATATTTATATTTATATATATATATATACTGTATATATATACTTCATTATATATATATTATATATATATATATATATATATATATATATATATATATATATATATATATATATATAATGGTGTATATATATATATATATATATATATATATATATATATATATATATATATATATATATACAGTATTTCATTAGCCCAATAAAGCAAGCGGACTTCTACATATAATCAACACCTCAACCCGCCAGGATTCGAACCCACGGTCCACGAGCCCATGAGTTACTCTGACCACCTACGTGATACGGGTAATCCCCATTAGAGGTTCACGGTACCATTAGCTCGTTGAACAGGCTTTATATGAAATATAACATAGTCTAGGATTGCTTTTTAGTATCCTGGTGGTCCAACGGTTAGCGTTCCTCGGTCACAGTCATGGGCTAGTGGGCCGTGGATTCGAATCCTGGCGGGTTGAGGTGTTGATTATATATATATATATATATATATATATATATATACCCTTTCGCCACTCATCCTAACCACCCTCGCATTTTTCACGGACCGGCGGTGGCCGAAATAGCCTAACGGCGAAGAGGCCAGAAATCCCTAACAACTCACTGTATATATATATATATATAAAAAACAAAGAAGTATGTCTGTTTGTTTATGTGTGGTGTGTCCGCACGAGAATCTCGTAAACTACTTTACCGATCTGTAGTGATGATGGATGGTGTTATATGTAGTGATGATGTTGTAGTGGACGTTTCCCCTACAACTGCGTATCCGCATTCCAATGCGACAGTGTCCTAGCAACCAAACGAGCGGCCCAGGGGGGGGGGGGGGCGTCACCAGCTGCTACCGTATCCTAGCAACACGGGGGGGGGTCGAGAAACCGGCGAGTTCCCAGGGTTTACTTCCGGCTGCTGTGTATATAAGCTCTGTCTCTCAATTAAGATTCATTCTGGCCTCGGTTCCTGAACACGCAACACCTCCTCCAGCAAGCTCCTCGCTGTCCAGCTCTCATTCAACCTGGAGGCCAGCAACAGGCAACATCTCCTCTAACGAAGCTCCTGCACATCTACCTCCTTCAGCACGCTACCCACCGAACATGTCTACTGAGCAGCTCCTCACCACACGGCACCTCCAGCACCAGACTGTCTTTCATATAATTTATATTATATAAGAAAACCACCTCCTAGAGTTTCCATCCATCCTGAGTGCTAGACAACATAATATCACGTAACCCTACAATGTTATATGTAGTAACGATGGGTGGTGTTATATGTAGTGATGATTAGACAATAAAATAATAACAGTTTAATACTAAAAAAATATACTTTGCTGTACCGTTGAAGTGAAAAACATGGTGGAACTTACATACACCGTTAGTGAATTAATGATGGACGAAGAGGTTGTAGGGGTATCGAGATATTAAAGTTGTCTAGCACTCAGGATGGAAGGAAACTCTAATGTGGTTTTCTTGTATAATATATAAGTTATATGATAGACAGTCTGGTGCTGGAGGTGCTGTGTGGTGAGGGGCTGCTTGGTAGAGACGTGCGGTGAGTAGCTTGTCGAAGGAGGTATGTGTGCAGGAGCTCCGTTAGAGAAGATGTTGCCTGTTGCTGGCCTCCTGGTTGAATGAAATGTTAACAGTGTGGAGCTTGCTGGAGGAGATGTTGCTTGTTTAAGAAGATTGGTCAGAATGCATCTCAATGGAGAGACAGAGCTTATATACACCCAGCAGCGGCTATGAGTCATGGTGGGAAAACCCGAGAAGTAGCCGGTGACTAGTTCCGTTGCTAAGATACGGCGGGCAATGGAATGCGGATACGCTTGGTTGCTAGGGAAGGCGGTAATAGGTGGTGGCGTGGCAGCTTGTAGGGGAGACGTCCACTACAAGGTTTTGGGGACTGAACAGGGAGACAATGTGGAGCCTCCCGGAGGATGGCGTCCTACCGTGGCCTAGCGAATGAGCCGCCCAAAGGGCGGTTTTTCTGCTAATGTATATATATATATATATATATATATATATATATATATATCGTAAATTATTATCAATACAGGGATCCTACATCGGCTACTGGCCTCCCTCACTCGACATGGCCACCTGTATATAATATCGTGAAAACTGTGTCGGCGACCCCAAGCACCAGGGACACGACTGACAAATATTAACAGATGTCTACCAGTGTCAGTGGGCCACTGACAGTGGCCCTCAAAGTGCCGTCAGTGACAAACACTTCCGTCCGTCCACAACAGATATCAACAGATGGCCACCAATCACTTACTCCCGACGCACTCTGTACCATCTAAAGCGTGGGGAACGGTTATCCTGATGGCAGTGTTATCGCGCGACTCAAGTCACTGAACATATTCCACGCGCGTAGCCGTAGACAAGGCCGTCATACACATAAGCCCATTAGAACCGTAACCTCCACTAGGAAACCGGAGAAACCCACCCCTGACAGACCGTACCACTACACTGAAGTTCCACGGATATGGTATGATATCCCGTCTTTACTGCTATCCAACGTCACTTCCCTAGCTAACAAGTTCGACGAGCTGGCAACTACAGTCAGGTCAGCCGCCGCGAGCGTCGTTGCCATATGTGAGGCTTGGCAAATTGTGCCTGAAACGTGTCATATTGAGGGATATCAACTCTTTCATCACCTTCGTTCACATAGACGCGGAGGGGGCGTTGCCCTCTTCTGTCAAGATGACCTACGCCCGTCACGCCTGGATGTTCAAGTCCCAGCAGATGTGGAAGCATTATGGGTACGTGTTGTGCCACTGGCCCACCCGCGCCACACTGCTTCCATCATAATCTGTGTGGCATACCATCCGCCTCGCTCACCCACCAGAGACACTCTTATCAATCATCTCATTACCACCTCAGACCACCTCAGAGTTAGGTACCCATGTGCCAAGTTAGTATTATGTGGGGATTTTTAATGAAATTGACACCACTGATATCCAGGACCAGCTATCACAAGTTGTGACCTTCCCCACACACGGTCAAAATACCCTTGACCTTATCTTAACTGACTTAGCGGACCAGTACCAACCACCTCAACCAATGCCTCCTATCGGGTGTAGCACACACTTATCAGTGCTCTGGTCCCCAGCTGCCACTCCCACTCAAGTACAGAGACCCTACATCAAGACCTACAGGCCGATTACTGACTCTGCAGTGCGCCTCTTCGGGCAGTGGATAGTTCACCATCCCTGGACTGAAGTACTTAGCGTGGATGACGTGGAAACCAAATGGATAAATTTTACCAACACCACCACGGAAGCTCACCACCACTTCTTCCCCGAGAAGTCCGTCAGATCTCACCCAGCTGACTTGCCCTGGATTACACCTCGGATCAAAAGACTTATGCAACAGAGACAGAGCCTTTCATCTCAATGACCACATCCGCTACAGGTCCCTTCGCAACCGAGTCATCCGCGAAATACACACTGCAAAGAAGTCCCACTACCCAACCAAATTACAACACCTGAAGCAGACCAACATCAGTCAATGGTATGGTAAGCTTAAAGAACTCTGTGGACTAAACAATATGACACACCCCCTCCCCTTCCTTAGCCATCTGACTAATGTTGACGCAGCTGAGCAAACTAATAACCATTTCGCTACTATATGCCAGACGCTCCCCCGGCTTGACACAACCACTCTTCCTGCTTACCTACCAGCCCCCCTTCCCACTGACTTAGAAGAATTTGAAGTAGCAAAACGCCTGAACAAACTAAAATTAAAACGCTCTACCACCCCCATTGACTTACCAATGAAACTCTTCAAGGAGTTCTCCCCGGAGCTTGCTAAACCCCTATGCTCCATCATCAATACTTCTCTCAGTCAAGCCAGATGCCCAGCTGACTGGAAAACCTCTTATGTATCACCAGTGCCCAAGTCAACCAGCCCACAATCCTTAAACCAGCTACGACCTACTGCAATCACCCCAATACCCAGCCTAATCTGTGAAAGTTTTGTGTTCGACTGGGCTTATGCTGATATTGCAGGAGTCGTAGACCCTCAGCAATTTGGCAACATGAAAACTTCCTCCACCACTCACTGTCTTGTCAGCTTTCTCGATTACATATACCGCCATCTCGAGAAACGAAAAACGTCTGAAGCTGTCGCCTTCATTGATTTCACTAAAGCATTCGACCTAGTCGCCCACAATATAATCATCAACAAAGCTATTGACCTCGGGCTTCGGAGAAGTCTTATACCATGGCTTACAGACTTCCTCAGTGACCGACGCCAAGCTGTACGCTTCCGAGGGGCTGTCTCCACCTTTCAGTCACTCACCTGTGGTGTCCCTCAAGGCACCAAGATGGGACCACTCTGCTTCCTTATGCTCATCAATGATGCCCTTAGAGAAACCCCTGCTCGTTGGAAATATGTCGACGACTCCACCATTGGGATCAGCGTCAACAATTCTGCTCCAAACTATACCGCCCTTCAGGATTTATTGAACAGTCTCCAAAACTGGGCCACCAACAACCATGTCACCATCAACCATACCAAGACCATGGTTATGCACATCAACCTCTCCTCCGACATTGTCCCACCTCCTTCCATTACTCTAGGTCCGAACACACTCCAGGTTGTAGATTCCACGAAGCTCCTCGGCGTCACCATAGACAACAAACTAAATTGGAAACCACACGTCAGTGAAGTTGTCAAATCCTCCAGTTTCCGTCTCCACCTCCTCCGCCGACTCAAGTCCCTCGGAGTTCCTGCACCCGAGCTCCTCAGTGTTTACACAACATTCATACTTCCCAAGCTCACCTATGCCTCCTCCACCTGGTCTTCCTCCCTAAATGCCACACAACGTAAACACCTAGAAAAAGTGCAAAAGAGGGCATGCAAGATTATTCTCTCCCCTTCCTACTCCACATATCAAGAAGCGCTCAACACACTGACCCTTTCGACTCTCGCTGACCATCACCACGACCTCATCTGCAAATTTGGTAAGAAGCTTCTACACCATCCTCGACACCGGCTCCTACTACCACCTGAGATCCCTAGCCCGAGAATTGCTGTTCGACACCACAACCGCATCCAGCCCATACGTGCACGAACTGATCGCTATAAGAACAGCCTAGTCCCAACCATCGTAAAAATTATCAATAACTTGTAATAAACCAGTGTATTCACTCCCAGTAAGCACTACTCCTTGCACTGTCACTATGTTGAAATGAACTGTAGTTTGAGCTTTTCCCCATCTAGTTATTATATGTCTTCTTTGTGTCACTTATGTTACTTGTATATTATTTGTAATTCGAAACCCATTCCCCAAATATGTAACTGTATATTTTCAGCCTTCTGGTTGCCAAGCTCTTTCAATAAACCGTTAATTATTATTATTATTATTATTATAATAGGTATGGATTATCTCTTGAATTAGGGTACGACTTATCTCGTGAGTTGGGTACGAGTTATCTTGGGTACGAGTTGACTTTTTTGGGTGCGGGTAGATTTTTTTGGGTACGAATTATCTTGAGTACGAGTTGTCTTGAGTACGAGTTGTCTTGGGTACGAGATGACCGTATTCCTTAGGTAAATAAAAATGACTTAGAAGTTCAACAAACTGTGGCAATAATGATTCATTACATCCACCACAGACAACAACAACAGTGGCCTGCAAGGTGATTCATGTTAAAATATATATGCGAACATTATTTAAAAAACATTACTCTCATCAGTATATATTATTTTTACGATAAAAAACCAAAGATTTAATTTAAGTGATGCAACCTAACAATCATAAAATATTTTGAGTTAGTTAAAGTTTGATGAGTTTGTGTCGGCTAAAATGAATATGTTCGTTATTTCTTCGTAGTTAGTTTTAAACATTATATATTTTGCCAGCTGATCGCCTGATGAGTTGATGTCAGTTGAAGCTGGCTGTTGGTACCATTTCCTGTAAATTCTCTCTCTCTCTCTCTCCAATTACTCTCGCCTTCAAGTGGTGGAGTGAGAAAAGGTTTTAAATTTTCTGATATTCACATACGGTAATTATGGTTTCAGTGCTTAATTGTGTGTATTATTTTAACACCCACGCACTCGCTGGGTTACTTGCAGAACCCGTGGGGAGATAAGACACGTCAGGTAACGGTAGATAATTCTAGAAAACAAATAGTCGTGGTAAGTAATACTGAGCCAGCACCCACCTTCAAAACTTGTAGATTCCTACAAAGTTGTAAACTGGGATCTTTGCTTTTCCTATGTTTTAAATGGTGATGGTAGATTGGTACTGTAGGTAAGAACCCTTTTAGTGTCAGAGCTGAAGGACAGGGGTTAACTCGTTATCATTTAAGCTGGAGTCGTATAAATCATGGCTCAAACAGCTAATTATCTCTACAGCTTGAGAAGACTGGAAAAACAATAAGAATTACGAAAACCTTTTCATTGTCCAATTTTTGGCCTTCACATAAGGGTAAAGATTTGTTTTATGCTTTAACAGAATTTTTTTTTGGGTGAAATTTTAGTTTCGGTCATCCCTGTATATAGATATCCAACCTAACCTAGCTACAGAACCCAGGAACTATATCCAACCTAACCTAGCTACAGAACCCAGGAACTATATCCAACCTAACCTAGCTACAGAACCCAGGAACTATATCCAACCTAACCTAGCTACAGAACCCAGGAACTATATCCAACCTAACCTAGCTACAGAACCCAGGAACTATATCCAACCTAACCTAGCTACAGAACCCAGGAACTATATCCAACCTAACCTAGCTACAGAACCCAGGAACTATATCCAACCTAACCTAGCTACAGAACCCAGGAACTATATCCAACCTAACCTAGCTACAGAACCCAGGAACTATATCCAACCTAACCTAGCTACAGAACCCAGGAACTATATCCAACCTAACCTAGCTACAGAACCCAGGAACTATATCCAACCTAACCTAGCTACAGAACCCAGGAACTATATCCAACCTAACCTAGCTACAGAACCCAGGAACTATATCCAACCTAACCTAGCTACAGAACCCAGGAACTATATCCAACCTAACCTAGCTACAGAACCCAGGAACTATATCCAACCTAACCTAGCTACAGAACCCAGGAACTATATCCAACCTAACCAGGGCCCCAGACCTTCCCTTTCTGTTGGGGGGTTAAATTCCTCAGATTCCCAGGATAACAAACTGAAATAATACCATTTTTGTCTCCATAGAAATAGGTTTTTCTTATGTTTTTCAAGGAGATGTGAATAAATGTAATGCTGTGACCTTTATTTCCAGCATTAGTTTTTATTTATGGACTAGTGGGGAAAACTACCAGTATTATGGTTTGAAACTTATTGGTGAAGCAGACAACAAGAACCAACCCAGCCACAACTACCTGAGGTGATGGGTTATGTTAGATTGTTTCTTGTTTTGAACACCAATGGTAGTAAGCTTTTATTGGTTTTCTTGCATTACTTTTGCTTGAATCGACTTACTTTTTGCCATTGTTTGCATACCTGCACTGTCTTTGTGCTGTCACTTACAAAAGTTGGTAAATTTGCATAAGTCAACCAGTATTGAATTTTGAGATTTTTGTGGTTGCAGTCAATAGTTTAGACATTTCTAAGATACTTTCCTTCTATGACATTTCTCTTGCAAACGACCTAGCATAACCTCTTACAACCCCTCTGGACCCCATGGTATTTATTTTTATTTATTTTTTTATTAATTTTTTATTTTTACTGGGATTAGCCCACCCGGGCACAGGTCACTGACCCACATCGGGGCCTGGGTGGGCGAAAATGTAATACCCAGTAATAATAATAATAATTAGTTCATTGTAAATAAAATTTATAATACAAAATACAAAATTAAAAACAAAATAATAACATTAATAATAAAAAACAAAAACACTGATAATAATAATAATAATAAAGAACCATAAAGAAATACAAAAATGAAAAAAAGATCGAGTGAAAAACGATATATGTATGTTGTGTTGTGTTGTCAAAGTAAGAGAAACAATTTAAACCCTGCAATTCAAAACGAGACCATAAACAAACAGTTCTGGGGTTTTGTTCATGGGAAGTTTATTTTTTGAATGTACCGTACTGTACCCAAATGGCAAGTAGGCTGTGCTGTCCACGGTCTTGGTGAATTTACAAAAACCATCTCCGACTACAGTTCACGTACACTTCCAGTCAGTGGTTCAGTCCTGCTAAATATTGTAGTATTGGCAGTTTGCTTTAATGCCTGCAGTGAAATTTTCATCAGATCACCCGTAGCTTAACTCCAAGTTTATTTCACCTGAAGATATTAACCACCCTAATCTAGCCTGACTTGGCCAGATGTAACATAACCTAACTCAACCTACCATAATCTAACCACTCGAAGGCAGTTAATATTCAGGTGAAATAAACCGGGGTGTCTAATCTGCAGGTGATCCTTTTCTTCTCTTCAAAAGATGTAGCTGCAAGAAAATACACATCTGGGGGCAAGCTAATCACCTGGTCAGACCACTTAACCTCAGCATAATCTAATCACCTGGTCAGACCACTTAACCTCAGCATAATCTAATCACCTGGTCAGACCACTTAATCTTATCCTCTTATCTTTCTTATTTAATCTAACTTATCATATTGCCTGATATCATGACCAGATCTAGTCTACTTAATATACCTGTATTAATATTTCTGAACCTTGGATTCTGGGTTTGTTATTTGCATAAAGAAGTATTGAGCATCAACTTGGCATTCAGATTATGGAACAGTTGGTGAGGGTGGAGGGGGAGGAGTTGGTGGAGGGGGAGGAGTTGGTGAGGGTGGAGGGGGAGGAGTTGGTGAGGGTGGAGGGGGAGGGGAGTTTAAAAGAAAAAATATTTTGTCATAACATTTCAGCTTTACAGTACAGGCAGTCTTTAATTTACGATGATTTGCTTTACAAAAATCAGAAGTTATGAAAACAAATTTTCTCTCCCATACTGTACAGTATTTTGATATACATACAAAAAATGTGATTAATTTTTTTTTTCCTTAATATTTGGCAACTTCACAAAATGCTGAGGGGCTGACACAGGCATCTCAGGGCTTCCTGTACTGAACCTGGTCAATTTCTAAAAACAATGAAATATATCATATAACATAACATGCCACTAGCAGCGTGAACGGGCGGTCAGACTGGCGTGTTTATATTATTAAACAAATACTGAACATACTGTACTGCATTTTGATTTGCTGCCTACTCATTCTGGTAGAATTGACTGGCCAATAGCAACGCAGGATTTGGTCGCTTCATTTCCGAGGTAAAAATGCTTCTCATTCAAGCCTGCCAGATTTGAACGAGGCCATGAACTTGACCTCGTGGGTTCTGGCAGTGTGATACGAACGCGGCCTCACGGAGGTTACAGGTCAACACTTTTAGGGAACTCTCAACTTATAAATAAATTAGCTGCATATATAGTATTTAATGTACTGTATAGTGTATTTTATATTTTAATGTAAGTATGTAATGATATTTTCTTTATTTTGTTATTTAAGCACTTAAACACATGCTCAATTGAGTTTGAGTGTGTGGTGCAGTTTTCAGTAGCGAACACCTGTGTCCGCCTTGTATGTACAATAATTAATTTGTCACATATTGTGTTTATTATTGGTTTATAATCATTGTGCACACTAATTTTTTATTAAAAACATACACTATGTACATTAAAGGGGTTTGGGAGGTACTTTTGTAAGAACGTATCTAACCTTTATACTGTAATTGAAGTCTGGGAAAATTTGATCTGGTTTATAAAGAAATTGCATACTGTAACTAATACAATACAGTACCTATACTACTGTATTATTATTATTATTACTATTATTATTATTAGTAGTATTACAGTAGTAGTGACAGTACTGTACCCTATACAGTGTACAGTATATACTATTGCTGTATCTTTCTTTTTGATTATCTTATTAATTGTATTACGGTATTAGTAATTTTATTATCATTATTATTATTATTTCAGTATTACATCTGTATTATTATTATTATAATTATTAATTGCATAACTCAAGAGTGCCCAAAATCAACTTACATGTAGACAATTTTGGTTTTCCATTTCACAGATGTACATGCTGATGAATATGTATACAGCCACTCCTCGACTTACAACCTACTCGACTTACGACCACCCGGACATATGACCGCCCCAGTCATACCAAAATGTTATCAAATTACGTATTTTCGAGTCCCGACGTTAGTGATTGCGCTGTGTACTGACAAAATTTTCGTTTGTAATTCCCTTTAAAATGGGTGGCAAGCTTAAAAGTGAGAGTGTTGTGGTGCTGAGAAGAGGAAAAAAGAGACACCCAGTTTAGATTTTTTATGTACTGTATTATCTTCGCATTTTCGACTTACGGCCTGGATTTGGGTCCCTAACCCCGTCGTAAGTCGAGGAGTGGCTGTATATGCAACTCACAGATGTGTTGTCAGCTGTTAGCTCTAGTCGAGGCCACGGTAAATGAAACATTTACCCTCACATCTTGCTACAAACATAATGCTAAACCATTCCATTGCCAACAGGGAAGATGATGATGTTGGTCCGAGTTCTCCTCCTTGGTTTGCTCTTTACGTTTGCATTTGCCGAGGATTTCTACGGGCTGCTCGGGGTTACTAAAAATGCAAACCAGAAGGAGATACGCAAAGCTTTTAAAGAGAAGGCGCTGAAGCACCACCCAGACAAAAACACGGTGAGGAGGCGAATCAATACTTACTATTGTTCATCTTACCTTAATATTATTCTGGGTGATAGTGTTATCTCAAGTGACTCCAGTCTTAAGGAAATTCAGGTAGGGTGCAGGATGTAAGGAGAGGGGCATGGTGCAGGATGTAAGGAGAGGGGCATGGTGCAGTATGTAAGGAGAGGGGCAGGGTGCAGGATGTAAGGAGAGGGGCAGGGTGCAGGATGTAAGGAGAGGGTGCAGGGTGCAGGATGTAAGGAGGGGCATGGTGCAGGATGTAAGGAGAGGGGCAGGGTGCAGGATGTAAGGAGAGGGGCAGGGTGCAGGATGTAAGGAGAGGGGCAGGGTGCAGGATGTAAGGAGAGGGTGCATGGTGCAGTATGTAAGGAGAGGGTGCATGGTGCAGGATGTAAGGAGAGGGGCATGGTGCAGGATATAAGGAGAGGGGCATGGTGCAGGATGTAAGGAGAGGGGCAGGGTGCAGTATGTAAGGAGAGGGGCAGGGTGCAGTATGTAAGGAGAGTGGCATGGTGCAGGGTGCAGTATGTAAGGAGAGGGGCAGGGTGCAGGATGTAAGGAGAGGGGCAGGGTGCAGGATGTAAGGAGAGGGGCATGGTGCAGGATGTAAGGAGAGGGTGCATGGTGCAGGATGTAAGGAGAGGGGCAGGGTGCAGGATGTAAGGAGAGGGGCATGGTGCAGGATGTAAGGAGAGGGGCAGGGTGCAGGATGTAAGGAGAGGGGCAGGGTGCAGGATGTAAGGAGAGGGTGCAGGGTGCAGGATGTAAGGAGAGGGCATGGTGCAGGATGTAAGGAGAGGGGCAGGGTGCAGGATGTAAGGAGAGGGGCATGGTGCAGGATGTAAGGAGAGGGGCATGGTGCAGGATGTAAGGAGAGGGGCATGGTGCAGGATGTAAGGAGAGGGGCATGGTGCAGGATGTAAGGAGAGGGGCATGGTGCAGGATGTAAGGAGAGGGGCATGGTGCAGGATGTAAGGAGAGGGGCAGGGTGCAGGATGTAAGGAGAGGGGCAGGGTGCAGGATGTAAGGAGAGGGCATGGTGCATGGTGCAGGATGTAAGGAGAGGGGCAGGGTACAGGATGTAAGGAGAGGGGCATGGTGCAGGATGTAAGGAGAGGGTGCATGGTGCAGGATGTAAGGAGAGGGGCAGGGTGCAGGATGTAAGGAGAGGGGCAGGGTGCAGGATGTAAGGAGAGGGGCATGGTGCCGGATGTAAGGAGAGGGGCATGGTGCAGGATGTAAGGAGAGGGGCATGGTGCAGGATGTAAGGAGAGGGGCAGGATGTAAGGAGAGGGGCAGGATGTAAGGAGAGGGGCAGGATGTAAGGATGTAAGGAGAGGGGCATGGTGCAGGATGTAAGGAGAGGGGCATGGTGCAGGATGTAAGGAGAGGGTGCAGGGTGCAGGATGTAAGGAGAGGGTGCAGGGTGCAGGATGTAAGGAGAGGGTGCAGGGTGCAGGATGTAAGGAGAGGGGCATGGTGCAGGATGTAAGGAGAGGGGCATGGTGCAGGATGTAAGGAGAGGGGCAGGGTGCAGGATGTAAGGAGGGGCATGGTGCAGGATGTAAGGAGAGGGGCATGGTGCAGGATGTAAGGAGGGGCATGGTGCAGGATGTAAGGAGAGGGGCAGGGTGCAGGATGTAAGGAGAGGGGCAGGGTGCAGGATGTAAGGAGGGGGGCATGGTGCAGGATGTAAGGAGAGGGGCATGGTGCAGGATGTAAGGAGAGGGGCAGGGTGCAGGATGTAAGGAGAGGGGCAGGGTGCAGGATGTAAGGAGAGGGGCAGGGTGCAGGATGTAAGGAGAGGGGCATGGTGCAGGATGTAAGGAGAGGGGCATTGTGCAGGATGTAAGGAGAGGGGCATTGTGCAGGATGTAAGGAGAGGGGCATGGTGCAGGATGTAAGGAGAGGGGCATGGTTCAGGATGTAAGGAGAGGGACATGGTGGAGGATGTAAGGAGAGGGGCATGATGCAGGATGTAAGGAGAGGGGCATGGTGCAGGATGTAAGGAGAGGGGCATGGTGCAGGATGTAAGGAGAGGGGCATGGTGCAGGATGTAAGGAGAGGGGCATGGTGCAGGATGTAAGGAGAGGGGCATGGTGCAGGATGTAAGGAGAGGGGCATGGTGCAGGATGTAAGGAGAGGGGCAGGGTGCAGGATGTAAGGAGAGGGGCAGGGTGCAGGATGTAAGGAGAGGGGCAGGGTGCAGGATGTAAGGAGAGGGGCATGGTGCAGGATGTAAGGAAAGGGGCAGGGTGCAGGATGTAAGGAGAGGGGCAGGATGTAAGGAGAGGGGCATGGTGCAGGTTGCAAGGAGAGGGGCATGGTGCAGGATGTAAGGAGAGGGGCAGGGTGCAGGATGTAAGGAGAGGGGCAGGGTGCAAGGAGAGGGACAGGATGCAAGGAGAGGGGCAGGATGCAAGGAGAGGGGCAGGATGCAAGGAGAGGGGCAGGGTGCAGGATATAATATGGACAAAATTCATTAAATAGTGGGTACAGGTATTCTGGTGCATTTATTTAAGTCCTGTTTGTATTTTATTTTCTAGTTTTGAAACTATTGAGAATCAGAAGTGCAAATCTCACTACAGGCCAATACACTGCAGATGTTAACTCCTTCACTACAGGGACATCACTTTTAATATTTTATTTGGCTAATGCCAGACGATTTAATTCAGTAGAGAATGGATACCGTACATATTAAACTCGGATATAAAATCAGTCCATGAGTGTGTACTGGGCATGTATTTGTATTCAGTTTGTGTTTGAAGAAATATAATGATTGATCCAAACTCAGATATTCATTTAGTAATTATTACTTAGGTCAGTGATATGAGATCTGACTTGGTCACACAAGTCACAACTCAAATATAGATTTTCAAGGATATATTCCCCCTTCTGGTGATGTAAGTCTGTCAACTTGCCTATGGAAATTGTCACAAAAAGAAGGTAGGTAACTAAGAGAGGGCCATAAATGCACTAACACTGAAGATTGGAAGAGCCTGTGGTTCTCCTGATCACAGTCACCCTGTGCTATAGGAGTCAGAGGGTTGCAAGAGTGAAATAAAATAAATAAAAAATACACTTTTTCATAACTAGATTTCATGTAGATCCACAATGAAAACGTGGATAAGATAAATCTTGATAAAATCACACGGGAAAAGGGAAACAACGGAGCACCTTAGCTTTCGTCTTTATTCAAGACATCTTCAGAGGCAACTGGATTACATGGACAGAGAGAGGCTTAAATATACAGGGTGACCTTAAAAACATGAGGTCATAATGATGTCATCCACTAATCCCCACACCAACACACACGTAGAGGAGCTTAAAAGAAGGGGGGTGACGTGACTAGTCAGGTCAGGTCAAAAATATGGGACCCACTAAATAACTATCATACATCTAGATCAAAGGTTTTCAAAGCATTTTTTACCTTGGGCCACTGACAAATAAATTTATGTAACATATTATCAGTTTTGAACTGACCATCACTAAGGTTTTTTTATTTTAATTCCTTAATCAAACTAGCTTCAACCAGAAGTCTTTCTGTAACACAAGATGATTTAAATACTTCTAAGCTTTTTTCCAAAGCAATGGGATGATTATTATTCCTAACATGAACGAACAAGGCACTGCTTTCAGATGCTGTTCTGATAGTGTAGTTACGTTGTTTGATTCTGAGCTGCAGTGTTTTTCCTGTCTGTCCTACATAATTACAATTACATTTGCTACATGGAATACAATAAACACTTCCATTTACATTCAAACTTGGGCTATTTCTTATTAACATATTGGTAATGGTTTGTCCCGTTAGTTTGGTCCCTCAAGCTACTAAATATTAATGTTGTTTTCAAGTATGACTCTGGCAAGCTAATATTCATTTGGCACAACATTGGTACAAATGAAAAGTTTAATTACAAGTGTTATTGGTGTTCTTAATACAGTGGCACCATCCCTGAAAAGCCTGGCTGAGGTGTTTTTAATACCTGTGATCTTTCATATAAATGGAAAATTCCTCAAAGTTTGGCTCATTACATTCACACATGATGTACTGTAGATATGCAGAAACTTCCTACTTGTTGAATAAAAAAATGTTTTGCTGGGTGTAACAATTGTGTTAATAAAGTCAGTGCTTTTGATGTGTATTTCTTGTGTTTAGTTAAGAAATGTGTACTGTACCACTTTTTAGACATAACAGGATGTCAATGTATGTGATCTGTGCTTCCTAACATTTATCTGAATTCAGAATACAAACGCTAATGATGGTCAGTCTGTACTGTGACTAAAGCACATTATTTTTCATATTGGCTGAAGAGTGTAGACAGCAGAAACGGAGGGTAGTTACACAAGGTTAGGTTATGGAATATGTGAATCTTAGTGGATAATGTTTTTCAGAAGTTACTGTGTTTATTTACTCTCTGTGATGCAGGTATGCAGTAAATAACATTTTATTTGATATGATTGTGTAACATGTTTTTCAATGTCACCAATAGGATGATCCAGAGGCACATGAGAAATTTGTACGCATAAATCGTGCATATGAAGTGCTCAAGGACGAAGAATTGAGAAAGAAATACGACTTGCACGGTGAAGAAGGTCTTGATGAGAGCAGGTGAGGTGTAGGCTGCATATTATTCTCTTGCTTCATTATACAGTATCTTTGTTCTGATTCCTGTTGATATTATATTATCAATTGGAATCAGAACCTCTACTACTCATACAATATCATTTATATTAGTACACATTTTAGTAAGTATACTTTTTAGGTTGTCACATTTACAAACACTAACCCCATTAGCATGTAGCAACACCCCAATATGTCTGTTTTTCACCCATTTAAACTTTTTTTTTTTGCTGCAGTATGGCCGGGATATATAGCGACTTTATATAACAAATATTTTATATCGCAGCTACCAAAATTATCAACATTTTCCCATATATAGCGATAATATTTTTTATTTGGCGATGGAAATTGGGCAGGAAATATTTCAAATTTATCACGAAAGGTACTACCAAAATTATCAAAATTTTCCAATATATAGCAATAAATTTATATACAGTAGACTCACAACTTACGTGGGGTTATGTTCTTGGGACCTCACATAAAGCCAAAAACCATATAAAGTCAGAAATACCCCTAAATCGCCCCCAAAATACGAGTTTAATTATTTTTTTTCTTGTGCAAAATATATGATGTCTATATATTCAAATTATTTGCTGTCTTGCAAGGATTCCAGCAATGCAATTTATATTCTGCTAACTTTAGTCTATGACATTTTATAAGATAAAAACTTTAAGCCTAAAACCACTTTCAGTCTTGCTGGAAGTGGAGGGAGGAGTTGATGTATTATGACTGCTGGCACCAGCCCCTGGCCAAGGTTACCTAATGGTATTTATGTATCTGTCATATAGGGGGAGTTTATGTTTTTCTCTTATAAAATGTCAATGAATTGACTTAAGAGAATATAATTAACATTGTTGGAATTCTTGTAAGAAAGTGATTAATTTGAATAAAAACATGCTATAGTTCACAATAGACAAATTTTTTTAGTACTAATTGGTACATCTTAATACAAAGGTCTAGAATTTTTATCTATTGTGCAAAGTATGTGATGTATATATTCAAATTATTCGCTATCTTGCAAGGATTTCAGCAATGCAATTTATATTCTGCTAACTTTAGACTGTGCCATTTTATGTTGAGTTTAGTCACTTTTATTGGCCTCCAGAACCAAACCCTATTTCCCCATTGATTACATATACCTCGCGATATATCCCGACCCTACTGTACTGTACTGCAGAGTGGCTGGAATCAATAGCCAACACATGCACCCACCTGCCCTGGATTTACACTCCGCGCTATTGCATTATGCGCAAGGTGGCCGATGGGAAGTGATCTTTGCTGAAGTGTCTCACACCACTCCACTCCAGCCAGCTGGGGCTGAGGCAGGCATTGTAGGTCTGGCAGAGAAGGGAGACTCGAGGACAAGTCAGCCAGCAATCAAAACATTCACCAGTTGCCTGCGTAAATTTTGTGAAAACGAAGATTTATAAGTTTTACCCCCCCCCCCCCCGACATTGCCCCTATTTATTGCCACAATGCCCGTTGTTTTTATGCTTTTTTACCACAATGGGCAAGAGGAAAGACTTAACGAAAGAGCAGATAGCATCAATTATTAGTCTGCATAAGGGCAAGAAGCCTGTAAAGGAAATATCAAGAATTGTTGGTGTGAGTGAACGATCAGTTCCAATTTGGATTAAACGATTTCGAGATGACGGCGAGTTAGCAATACCAGTGTACAATGGACGGCCAGGGAAGGCACAAAAAACTTCCCAACTCACGTTAACTGTTCTTAAGAGGCAACTTGATGCTAATACACGTCTGACAGCACGGGAATTGGAAGAAAAACCCTGTACTTCTAGGTGATGTTTCTGTAAGGACCATTCACTGCTGCATCCATGAAGACCTGCAGTTTCTCAGCCACCGCATATGCAAGAAGCCACTCTTCACCCTTGTCCAGAGGCAGCGTAGGGTGGCTTTTGCCAAGGCTAATGCTCAGTGGGATACGACCAAGTGACAGCACATGCTGTGGAGTGACGAGGCAACGTTTTCTTTTACTGGAAGTTGCCCTTTTAATGTGTACAGGCGCCCCCGGGAGTGATTCGTTTGACCCCAAGTTCACTTTGAGCACAGTTAAGCATCCTGAGTCACTAATGGTGTGGGGTTGCTTCTCGTACTTTGGAACTGGTGATCTTATTGTGCTACCTAGGAATGTGATGATGAACCAATTTAACTACTTGGAGCTGCTTTGTGATTATTTGCCCGGGTCTTTTGAAAAATGCCGCACTGATGTGTTTATGCAGGATGGTGCCCCATGTCATACAGCAAAATATGTAATACCCTGGCTTGTTGACTGTCAGGTAGATTTCATAAGTGATTGGCCATGCAATTTGCTTGACCTTAACCCGATAGAAAATAAGTGGAGCATTATCAAGCTTTGTCTACAAGGCAAGGACACAAATACCGGCCCCAAGCTGGAGGCAGCCATTCGTGAGGAGTAGAATAATTTAGACCCAAAAATAATCCACAACTTGGCAGAATCAGTTCCTTCATGCCTACAGGAGTGTATCAAGAGAAGAGGGAGGCCTATAGTCTACCGGAAGTTTGTTAACTTCTCAGATTAATTTTTTATTAATATTTCATCTTGGTGTTTATGTCCGTCATGACCCCACGCATAATGCAATGGTGAGGAGTGTACAACCCATTCACTTCAAGCTCCCTCATCTTTCCATTGTCTTGGTCTTTCCTTCTTGCTACCATCCACATCTAGTTCAACACTCTTTTTGTCAGTCTTTTGTTTATCATTCTCTCAATACCGTATGTTCATATCATCTATTTAATACTGATCTGCTCTGCCCAACTTCATGCAATTTCATACTGTATCTCTTCTTCATTTCTGTTATTTTCTGTATACTGTACTTTTCACTCCACTTATTGCCCTCAAACATGTCACTCATATTGTTTATTCTTTCTTCCTTCCTTCCTCTTATGTCCAGGGTCTGGGCTTCACATTCATGTAATAATGTCAGGTGAATGATTTTTCTGAATTAATATATTTGTCTCCTTTCTCCTTTGATATTCAAGTATCCCTCGTTATACAAATGTTTGAGATAAAAAAACATTATATACAGTATATGAATTTCCTAAATTACCACATCTTTTTCACCTTATGAAAGTTCCCTGCTTATACAAATTTGGGCCCCGGCAAAAATTCAAGTTGCACGCCCGCGAGAGTCAGCTGGGGCAGCCACTTCCCGATAGCACTCTCCCTACATATATAACGTGAAAAAAGTAAAAGAAATAACTAAGGTCAAAAACAAAGGAAATAAACATTTCTTTGTATGTGAGAGCGAGGGAGGGAGCGTTGCTGAGGCTTGGCAGAGGTGGCTGGGCTGCATTGCTGTGGTGACACATGATGGTGGCCACGCGTGAAACACCCAGCATCTGTGCAAATGGTGCCACTGGCTGCTGTGTTAAACTTTGATTTAGCATTTCCTTAATAGTTTTAGTTACATAATTTCATAAGTATTTTATTAATGTTTTTAATGTGTTAGGTAGTAAATTAGAGTACAGTAAGTCCTCGCTCAAAGTCGGCCCGCTTAACGTTGTTTCGGTACTACTTCGCTAAACTTTAGAGACCAAAAATTCGTTTAACATCCAGGTGACTCGGTACAACGTCATTTTGCGCATCACCTTCTCTTGTCTGGCCGCGGAACATCACGGCGTTCCCAAGCAACGCCAGTCTTTGTTAGGCTTCCACAGTGTTCGTGAGTGTTTAAGTGTTTTTGTTCTTAATGCTGTACTGTAACCATTCAAAATGGCTTCCAAGCACCCATCAAGTGCTACTGATACTGGCATTGTGAAGAAGCAACGTAAGACCATTAGCCTTGCCACAAAAATAGGGGTTTTAAACCATTTTGAGAGGGAGGAGGAACTACCTGCCGGGACTCGGTGAATTGCCACCCTCCTGGCTCCCGCCAAACTCCTCCCCTCCTGCCATCTGCCTCCACCTCTTCAGTACCCACCACACACTCGCTCTACCACCTCCACCCATTGGTGAGTATCAATACCAACTTAGTAGTTGTATATGCATACACTGTTTTCAATAGACATGGCAATGATTTTCTGTATATGTAATGTACAATATTTCATGGGGCAAAGGAAGGCTAAGAAACGTAACTCCCATATTTTATCTATTTCTTATGGGGAAAATTGATCCGCTTAGCTTTGTTTCGTATAATGTTGCATTTTCACGAACGTAACCCCGACATTAAGCGAGGACTTACTGTAGTTGTGTTATTTATCATTTATTAGGCAAATTTTTATCTTGTTTGTGAACCAATTTTGTGCTTTGAGTATTTTTGTCTTGGTGAACCGAACTCTATTTTTCCCACTTGTTCAGTTATTCGAGACATGAAAATTTACTTAACGATTTTTTTTTAACCCCATTCGTATATCGTGGGATACCTGTACATAGTTCCCCCCCCCCCCCCCCCCTCTCTGTGGTTCAGGGTATCACTGAATGTTTCATGTGCTGACACATCCACTTCCAAATATTAGAAACACTTCACTTCTTCCATTCTGTCAACATTCAAGCTAACATTCATTTCTTCTTGTCTCCCATCTCTACTAATTTCCATTGCCACACACACACGCATTTTTCTTATTCATTATATATTTTTTTCCAGGTCATGGCAGCAGTACCATTCATGGAACTACTACCATGATAATTTTGGCATATACGATGATGATCCCGAAGTCATTACACTTAATAAGGCAGATTTTGGTAAGTACAGCAGTTAGTGAGTGCAGTAGTTTGTGGAGTAAGTAAATAGGGAATGAGTGAGTGAGTAAAGTATGAGAGACCATTTTCCCTGCCACCTCTTTCTCCCACAAGTTTTAAGACTTAAGTTTGGATACTTAAGAACATAAGAACATAAGAATGGAGGAAACTGCAGCGGGCCTATTGGCCCATACTGGGCAGTCCCGTTTACACCCAACCCCTATTGCTCATATGAGCATCCAACCTATGTTTGAAGCAATTCAGCGTATTCGAGTTAATGATGATATTTGGTAACTTGTTCCATTCATCCACTACTCTGTTTCCAAACCAGTGTTTACCTATTTCACGCCTAAATCTAAATTTGTCCAATTTAAAACCATTGTTACGAGTTCGCTCCTGGTTGGATAATTTGAGTACCTTTGTAATGTCCCCTTTGTTTAGCCCTGCCTTCCATTTATACACCTCTATCAGGTCGCCCCTCGCTCTACGTCTCTCAAGGGAGTGCAAATTAAGATGCTTTAACCTGTCTCTATACTCAAGGTTCCTGATACCCGGGATTAGTCTTGTCATTCTCCTCTGGATTCTTTCCAAGGATTCTATATCCATTCTGTAATACGGTGACCAGAACTGGACTGCGTAATCCAGGTGTGGTCTCACTAGAGCAAGATACAGTTTTAGGATGACCTCGCTAGTCTTGTAACTAACACTCCTTTGTATGAACCCAAGTACTTTATTAGCCTTGTTACGAGCAAAAACACATTGTTTACTTGGCTTAAGGTTCCTACTTATCATTACTCCTAAATCTCTCTCGCAGTCGGATTTCTCTATGGCATCGTTGTTCATCTGGTATCTGGTTTCCCTGTTTACATTCCCTATACTGAGTACTTTACATTTGTCGACATTGAATTTCATCTGCCATTTTTCAGACCATTCGAAAAATTTGTTTAGATCCTCCTGTAGTTTTGCCGAGTCCTCGTCAGATTTGATAACACGTCCTATTTTAGTATCATCAGCAAATTTACTTATGTTGCTGTCTATGCCGATATCTATGTCGTTTATGTATATAATAAACAATAATGGTCCAAGTACTGAGCCTTGGGGAACTCCACTTGTGACGTTGCTCCAATGGGACTTAGTGCCGTTAATGCTCACTCGCTGTTTCCTGTCCTGTAACCACGCCCTAATCCATTTAAGGATGTCACCTTTGATGCCATGAGCTTCTACCTTTCTAATTAGTCTTTCGTTTAGAAGTACACAGTTAACTGTGGACTGAACTGTAAAAAAAAATTATACACATCCCCATTTCCAGTCAATATTATGGTAGTAAACTCCTTCCTAACCACAAATCAAAATGAAGGTACAGGTGTTACTTCCTCCTCAGTACTTCACAATTTTTGTTTCTTGTCATAAACGTAAATTTGTATCGACAGAACAGAGTGTGAGTGGGTCTCCAGACATCTGGTTCATCAACTTTTACCACCCTATGTGCTCCCACTGCCACACACTGGCACCAGTGTGGCGGGAGGTCGCTAGGGAGCTTGAGGGAGTGGTTAGAATTGGAGCGGTGAACTGTGATGATGATTATCACTTGTGTTCTTCCCAAGGCATTCGTTCATATCCAACGCTCATCTCGTATCCAGGGGTAAGTACTAATTATTAGTTAGATAAGCTTAGTTTGGCATAGCTTAGGTTGTGTTGGGTTAGCTTAGTTTAGCATTGGTTAGTTTTGGTAAGATTCAGTCAGGTTAAATTAGATAATGCTAGTTTTGATGAGGTCAGAGTATATTAATTTAACTTAGGTTAGCATAATTAAGATGAAGTTCAGTTGGCAGCTTTAGTTAGCCTGTAACGTAATCAAAGAATAAATGTTGGATGTTGCTTATTCTTATGGTCATGAGGGTGAATTATGAATTATTTTTTAACTAGAGTGTCTCTCTCTCTCTCTCTCTCTCTCTCTCTCTCTCAAATTACATTTATAATTTTTTTTATTTCAGAGATCGAGATATTCACAAGAGAAGACCAAGGAGGATTTATTAAACTACATGCTCCAGCAGGTGCGATCTTCTGCTGTGAGTCTCACCTCCACCAAACTAAGAAACCTTTTGTCCAAGGAGGAGTATAGCACCAGACCATGGCTCATTATTTTCTTTGCTGACAATGATGAGGTTGACGAGTTTTGGGTCACTCAGATCAAGCTAAGTGCTATTTTGGTAAGTTTTCCATACCCTCTTTGGTTTTTATGTCCTTGAGTGAATTTATAAATGACTGTAGTAATGCCATGTTTGTAGTGTGTTGATATTGCCTGAATTCAGTGTATAAAAACTCCCACTTAAAAAAATCACCACCCAGCAAAATTTTTGCCCAAATGCAGTGTGCCCCAGGCACAGAGAGTGCCTCCATTGTATGAGTGACCATGATGGATGCCCATGCCATGACGTCGCTGAGCATTGCTATGTGATTGGTTTATGAAAACTTTGTTGAAGTGTAATTCTCAGCCCTTCAGTTAAATGAATTAGAAAGTGGCCTTAGGCCTTTTAAATCCCCTTTATTAACTCCCTAGGTTAAATTGGATTATTATTAGAGGAGAGAGAGAGAGACTAAAGAATTAAACACAATAGAACATACAGGAAGAATACTGTATGTAAATACGGTAATAGCTACTGACTGTGGAAAGCATTCCATTAAATGTATATATATAACCCAGTGTGCTAGACTCTGAACCCTGTTGTACAACTATTTGTGTGTGTTAGGCTGAACTATTGGTAATTTTCCCAATTCCCAGTTATTATTGTTCCCTCCTCTGCTTCTATGTCTTGGCATCACCCGTTTTCTAAGTGTGGGTGGAGGAGGCCTTTGCACCCCTCTCTCCCTCTGCTGCTCAACACACACACCTCCCTCATAGCCAGCTCACCTTCTTCCCACATATCTCTAGGCACTTAATAAAATATAATACAGAACTGGTATGGTATCATTTATCAGACATGAGTGGGATCTGAGGGTTACCAGGTAAGGGCTTTTCTGGAATTTGCTGTGCCAGACCTAAAAGGGACTAAATTTACAGTAAAAACTCTGTAACTGGCTGTGAAGACTGCTCAGATCACTATAGTCCATTTGCTTTAAGCTTGCATCTGAGGTGTAGGGTCAATTTGTAGCATGGCAGTTAATTGGTTAGCGGACGGACACCAGAAGAGCCACAGCAATTCTTCAGTATTTAATCTATTGTATTTAAATTCCGATATTTTAAGGGATAATTTTTAATTTTTTTGTGTTGATCTCTGATAATTAATTTATGCATTTGTGGTGAAGCAACCAGATTGCCTCCCACACACAATTCACTTTCCACTTATCATTTTATAGTTTTATACAGTATTATATTTTTTTATTTCTAAGTCAGATTAAAGCATTGAAATGATATGTTCACAAATCATATCGTTTCATATGTAAATAACACTCTTGCAGCTGGCACTAGGCTGTGAATTATGAATATTTGACCATGAATTTGTATTTTGTGAATTATCGCGACTCCACTGTACTGGATTAAATGAAATGACCAGGTAAAAGTCGTTGGGTCTTGTTATGGAACGGGAACACCATAACAGAACACTGTAAGAGTGAAGGAAAAATCAGTGATTGGATGAGAATCTTTGTTACTATTGATTTTGGCTTCCCTGCACTGGTGAACAAGGGCTTCAAAGAAACATTATCTGTAAGTATTTGATGTAATTTTTTATTTATTTATTTATTTTTTTTACATCAACTACTGTCGGAAGTTGTGTTTTACCAGATTTTGATGTGATCACTGTGTTGCTGTACCAGATTCTGACACATTCACAGAGATGCTGCACTAGAATTGTATTTGTTCTCTGCTCTTCAGGATGGCTTAGTCACCGTTGGTTTTGTGGAGTGCTTCAGGCAAAAGGACCTCTGTACCAGTCTTGACATGCAAACTGGTATTAAGTTCTTTGCCAGTGGCAAAATTGAGTCTGGTGATGGTAGAGAGGTCTCCAGCCTTAATGCCCAGGAAATTGCCAAAGAAGTCTTGGAACTCCTGCCCGAGATGCAGCTTTTAGATGAAGCCACATACAAGGTGAGTCATGCTTTGTGGGTAAATTGACATAAAATACATCTCATTATGAAATACTGTAATCACAAGTCTTATTTAGTTTTAGGAGCTGTTTTGATGATAACTATGAAATTTTCATCAGGTTATTCGTCAGAACCTGGAGTCACACGAAGACTCTGTATCCTGGCTGATCCAGTTTAGTGGAGACAGTGATGATGATGCATTTGAGGTCAGTAGCTAAGAGTTAAATTACCTGTGTTATCGTGTCATGACTTACATCATTGAGTTTCCAGTGACAAATGATCAGATAATTATTATAATATTTGGAATTCTGAACAGACATTAAACATTTATAGGGTTTTCAAATGCAGAATTGCATATGATCTAAATTATCGCTTTTGGGTTTTCATACGCAAATTTGCAAATGAAGTAAAAAAAAATTATGTTTGCTTATGAACGCTAGACACGTAAGACACACATTTGGCAACTTTAGCATAATCTGGCAACTATGTAGACTGCACTCCAAGGTCACCACACCAGGCTCCCTTTTGTGTTTAAAGGCCCCAGGATATAATGTTGACCTACACTTCCTAATGCTTGCGCTGATTTCTTGTGCAACACAGTGATTTAATTTATTTCTAACAGTTGTGAGAGTTTTGAACCATGCCTCATGTTGTTGGCGAGAGTGGAGGGGTGGGAAAATTTAAAAAGAGCAAGACTACACCACGTGGTGATAGTGTGGTGCCTCCTGATGCCTCTCCCTTGCAAAATATTAATTTTTCTCAACTTTTTTCTATAACTATGTTTTTACTAAATATGTATGGTTTATAACTGAATAAGGTTCATATTACAATCACATGAAATAACGAAGGCATAAAGTGATGTCTAGACATTTTCATTAAGCGTAAACAAATATTTTGTGTTCTACTCGTGCTTACATATAGAAATAATAATTTTATCGTGGTTACCCATACAAAACTGTTTGTAGATAATTTATATACAATTCTAATACAACAAATCTCACCTTTTTTTCTCAAATAGCTAGCTTGCTATGGCTCATTATGTACAATTATCTCTCGTGTGGTGCGGTGAGGTGATTAACAGGGCAGACCCCGAGCGTCTGGTGGGAGAGCGCCTACTCAAATCCAAGAGTGTTAAGTGTATCCGTCAATATAGCACTTGCAACAGTTTTTTGGTTTATTTACAAATTGTAATGAACTGGTGCCTCACTGTACTAAATATATCCCTAGTGGCTTGCTGTTAATGTAGTAAAACTTTATTTACTTTTTCATTTCTTCTATGGTGGGAATACAGAAATGGCAGATGTCATGTGTATCCTACTAATACGTTAAACTAAGAGGTGTAAATTTTATTCAAACATATATATATGTGGATGTATCACAGCAAGAACCCAGGAAAGTGTGAAAACTGGTATTTTGTGTCAGTAATTGTGACCTCTTGGAGTACACTATAAACTATGGCTTGGCAGATGTGCATACCTTTGATGGCAAACACTTGTACTGATGTCATGTTTTAAATTCTACATCTCAATTTCACATTTATTCCTCTTATGAAATGTTTCATTTTTATATATATATATACAGTATATATATATATATTTTTTTTAACTGCTCGTAGTACAGTAACATATATCTTTATGTTTGAATACTTCCCATGAGCCTCAACCTAATTCTTTTTTGGGTAAAAAAATGTGTATCATGTATGATACCAAAGAGGGCAGTTTGGCTAAATTGTGAAAGGGTGGCATAACATTTGTTTTCTTTTAACTATGGACAGGAGAATGCAGTTAGTTATGGCATAACCTCAGAGCAATTTTGTGATATACCCTGTACTTTATAATTTCCATGTAAAAGTGGTATTGGCCACAGTAGGTGAAGTGCTGAAGATCATGTCCTTCTTGAATCAACTAGATGCATTCTCAGGTCTGTAATTGAGGGAATGTTTAATGTACAGTGCTGCTTTTTTCCATATAACAGATTCGTAAATTGCCTGCTTTACTGCCGTCCCTCAACCTAGGAAGGATAAAATGTTCTCAGATGAAGAAGCAGTGTGATGACCTCTACATCGCTAAAACACCATCATTTATGCTCTTCAAACCTGGTGGAGGATATGAACTTCATCATGTAAGTTTTAATGAAAATCTTTTTATCCTGCTTTGGGGAGTTGTATATACACAGTACACTACAGTATATATACATGAAGAAAACAGAGAAAGAAAGAAAGAGTGAGTGAGTGAGTGAGTGTGTTGACTTTATCCTTTACTGTTACCTTCTAGCTTTGTCCTGTACCATTCTCCTCTACTCCCCTTCTCTCTCCCCTTCCTTTGTTAGGTTTCAGTAAACTGTATTTCTCTTCACACAGATATAAAGAAGAGCAAAGGTAATTGACTAATTGAAAGACAATACTTACTATATTAAAAATGCTATAGTGTCAGCAATTTAATAAATATTATTAAAATTGTTGACATGTGGGATTTGTTATGTCTTTGGTCAAGTTCATTGTAATCCAGAAAAATAAAACCCGATTCATGCATCTCGTTTGGTTATATTACTTGCCTCTTATGTTACAATAAGTTATGTTATTTGCCTGTTGTGTTACAGTAGGATTCATCATACAATTGTAATGATTTGGAATTACAGGTACACTAATTGTAACTTTCAAGTACTGTACTTTAATTACAGAATAATTGTAATAAACTACAAAAAGTTACTGTACTGGTAATTGTGCTGCAGTAGACACAATATTACAATGAAAATGCAGGACCTCAACAAGTATATTCAGTACTATACAGTATTAACATTTTATTCAATCTTATCTGCTTGTACCATACATCTCTGACACTAGTTTCAGATTTAGGGAGGATGTGGTGGTGGTGTAGTTGCATCCCCATTTGGTACAGAAAAGCTAATTTTTCACAATTCTTTGGAACTATATAATCATAATTTGTTACGGTACCTGTCAAAGTAATTATCAATTACATTTCTTTGGAAATTTTTTTTAATTGTCCTTTGACTAGTTGCTATTATTCCTTGTCCTTTTCTCTCATCATGTCTAAGTTACTTTATCTTACAAGATGTTTGAGTATCTCTGGTAAATACTTTTTTTTTGTATATTCCTTATGTGGTTTAATCCTATCAAACATTTGGTTGTATGACTGTATTTTATGGCATATAAGACGCATGGGCATTTAAGTCGAACTCATGCTTCAGCAGGGAATATTTGGGGAAAAACACGAAATGACAACCGAGTACAAGCCTTTGCTACAAGCTGATAGATGACGTTTCGTGCTAGTGAGACACTATGAACCCCCCACTGGTGGCTCTCTATATTATTCACTGTTATCATAATTTTAAGATTCTTTCAAAGGCTAAAGGATGTTTTCCTTATGAAAATATAAGATAAATTCTGTAAGTATGACATTAATAGCTAGTAATGCTTGTAAGAGTTCAGAAATGGTTACTGCTAAGCTCTGAAGAGATGGGTGCCATGTGGGCGCTAATCGTCTCGGGTTAGCATCATCAGTAGTAGTTATAAATCCAGCTCATGTATTTACATTCTTTTTCAATTAATTAAAAGTAAGAGTTTCATTAGCCTACAGGAGACCACAACTTTACATACAAGTACAGTATAGGAAATGGGATGATTTTTGGGGCCCTTTTTTGAAAAAAGAAAATGGTCTTATATGCTGTAAAATACAATACTTTAATTGTATTTGGTAATTTGTACTTTGGTAAAAGTATGTATGTGTATATTTGTGACAGTATTATCTTCTATGATATAGGGTCGATTACTAGCCCATGACATAGCCGTGTTCGCAAGAGAAGGAGCCTCAGCACCACATTTTCAAATATTGACCCCACAAGAATTCCCTAAAGTGCTCAGCGATGGGTCTACATGGTTTGTGGATTTTTATGCCCCATGGTGCCCACCTTGTATGAAGTTGCTGCCTGAATTCCGCAAAGCCAGCAAACTTATGCAAACACCAATAAATTTTGGTAAGGATTGTGTTTTGATTTTTAGTGCAGTAATTATGCTGATAATTTAAGTGTTTGTTTGTTTGAAAAATGGTCTCTGGAAGTGTTTGACTTTTGCATAGTGAAACTTAATGACTCATTAGCATGAACAGTAGTTGGTGGCTAGAGGATCTTAACCTCACCAGTATGTGTGGTTTGATTTTCTTACTGAGAGGAAAATGTGATGTTAACCTTTTAATGACAGTCCATTGAAAATTTTGGGTGGCTGCCCATTCTACTGATTTTCAGGTACAGTTTGTAAAAAAAAAAAAAAAAAAAATAAAATAAAAAATCAAAAGATATTTTATGATTCTGACTTGTTTCTAAGTATATGTCAGAACAAGTTCTATAAAAAAAATAGACTAGCCACCTCTTTTTTACTCTCTGTTCTGTCAGCTTAGTTCAGTTTTAATCTTAAGTACTGTATTAGTATTTAAGATTAATATCTAGATTATTTATAAACACCTGTCCTGTTGAGCTTGTATATTTTGTTTTTATTTGTGCAGTAACCCATTTATTTATTTATTTTAGAAAATATATTTGATGTGAAGTAACACAAATGTGAGAAGGGGTATACAGTATAACTGATATTAATCTTTGACATAGTTCTGAGGATCGATAATTACTCACTTGACAGTTTAATGTTAAAATGATGGCATCTCTTACCGAAAGAGTTACCAGGCAGACTAGGGACCCATATTGGCTATATAATCAAGCCTAACCTAATCATTCAAAAACAGGCAGGAAAGGTCTTAATACAACAGTTGTGCGAGTCATCCTTAAAGGGTTTAGGAGTAGCTGAAGGAGTCTGTGACAGAATACAGCTAGTATAAGATAGTGTGAGGATATTTGGTCTGGTTGGTAGTTTAGTTTGAGTCTTTATAGGATACTTTTGTGTAGCTATAGGCATTATAATCACCATAAACCTAAATCAATCAGCTGTTGGATGAAGGGATTTCTCACGTGACTTTCAGATTTCAACATTTCTGGTCCAAATAACCAGCAGATTTCTTTTATTTCATTTGTCCATCTGATGGTTGGACTTTTTTCTAGGTACAGTATTTCTTATTTCCCAAGGTATTACTGGATGCTGAAGGGTTACTTTGTACATTGAATATACATTATTGTACAAGTTAAGCATATGAACAAGAATGTGTGAATATTTCTGCCCATGTCGTAGCTCTCTTCTGTCACTTTCTACACTCGTCTTGCCTAACTTTCCCCTATTTCCCCCCTTTTTTGAGGTACCCTATACTGTAGCTGTACCCATTAATCCACCGGGTGAGGAGTAAGAAAAAAAAAGATTGAGAGCTAGACATACTGTATACAGGTGTGGGCAAGGTGACCAGGCTTCCCTATTTCGGCAGGACGGTCCCAATTTTTCAACAAGTGTCCCGCATTCTGACAGCATCTCGATAATGTCCTGCATTTTCAGAATTTGTCCCGAAATTTCCCGCTTCATTAATGAAAGAATAAATTTTGACAAGAAATTCAAACAAATTTTGAGAGATAGAGAGAGGTTGGCAGTGGGACAAAAAGTAATGTTTGGCAACTTAGCCCTCCAAATTACAGTGGTCCCTCGGTTAACGAACACAATCCGTTCCAGCAGGTTGTGCGTTAACCGAAAAATTCGTTAGCCAAAACCATTGTTTCAATGGGTTTTTGGGTAATTGGTTCCAGCTCACCGAAAATTGCCTAAATTCAACAAAAATGGTAGAAAAGTTCACTTACTTTGAGGTGTGTATGTAGAAGGCTCCTGGATAATGATGATGATGATAATGATGGGAATTAAAATGGGGGGTGGAGGAGAAGGAAGAAGAGAAGGCATTGGGGTGGAAGAGAAGTCACCCCATGGCACCATTTCACCCATAAAATTTTAGTTCTCTTGGTGTATTTCAAGATTATTTTCTTTAAATCAACACTGCACTGCATTATATATTGTCAATATGTAAAATATATTTCAAAATGACCAATAATTTGCTTGGAAACAGAAAAAAGCGTTTAGTTGAAGAGAATCTCAAGCAAGATGTTACCTCCAGTGAAAACAGAGAGAGACTAACGCCTATCTGGTGTGTTAAGAGGCTGGATGCCGCGCATTAAACTAGTCACTTTACCTTCAATTATGTTCAATAATTGTTAAAATGACTAAAAAATTGAATATTAAACTTTTAAAATTATTGAATAGTATAAACTTCTTGATATTTACTAAAATAGTAAGAAATTTAAGCCCTAGAACCGATTAATGTATTGGCGGACTAATACTAAAGCTGGTTGACCGGCCAGTGCAAGCGAAAACATGTTGAGGTCGGTTCGTAAGAAATTTGTTAACCGAATTTAAGAATCTTATGGGAGGCAGTTCGTTAACCGAAATTTCATTAACCGAGGCGTTCGTTAACCGAGGGACCACTGTAGTATGATTCCTGTCCTGTTCCAGCTGTGTGCATAGATGTCATATGTCACATGATATATTTGATATTTTTCGTTCACGTGAGTGTGAAATTCTGTTTGTTGCTATTTATAAAGGCCTCTACCAATATAAAAAGTGCATTGCAATGTCACAGTGGTTTTTGTACATCATATATTGCATTATAATTCTCAATATGTAACATACCTACATGGAAAATGTATACCAACGAGAGGAAAATTTACCAAAACAGGTGGAAAACTGCAACTGCAGGGTATGCTGCTCACTGAATCTGCTTGGAGCATTACACGCGTGACATGCACAAAAAATTAGGAAAGTTATTTATGTGTTGAACAGTTTTTCCTCATTTTAGTTGGAAAATGGCCAAGCAAAAGTGTACTTTTAATTCCCCTCTGCAGTCAAAATACCCCTTTCTTACAAAATGAAGACAGAAAATGATGTACTGTGTATGAAATATAACAGAGTTTAGCATTGCACATGATGGAGATAATGAAATTACTAAGCATCTAATCTTACAGAAACATAAAGCTGCTGCTGTCACAGTCACTACCTTTTTTAATTAGAAAAGGTTGTCCCCTAGCAGTAAGGATCTGGAAGTGGTTGCTGTTTAGGGTTTATGTATCTACCATACAATCAAAGATAATCAAAGCTTCCGATCTAATTACTGTGCGTCAAAAATCTTTCAGAAATGCTTTTAGCCAAAATTTGGATGTGCCAGAATGAAATGCCATACAATTGTTACAAGTGTATTTGCATTATTTGCCTTATCAGAACTGGATAAACATTGAAGAATGCTCATTGTGTAGCAATATTAAATGATGCAAACAACCATGGGAGCACTGAAATCTTCCCTGTGCTGATTTACTTCTTTCAGCCCAATGAAGGTGTTCAAGTAAAACTCATTGGCTTTCAGTCTCAGCCTGGAGAAACCTCGGATATTGTGGTGAACTATTTAACATATTATCGAAGAACATGATCTTGGCAAAAAATAAGTTACTTTCTGCGGTGATAATACAAACTGTAATTCTGGTGGAGCTCAAAGAAAAGGAGCTAATAAAATTTTCAGGAAACTTAAAACTGTTCTTACTTAGACAAAGAACTGATTGGTATTGGTTCTTGTGCCTACAATTTACATAATACTGTGCAGACTGCATGCGACTGTTTGCCAATTGATGTGGAAACAGTTGTTGTTAATATATATTCATATTTCTACTTGTATACAGTTAGAGTAGAAGACTTGAAGGACTTCTGCGATTTTGTGGAAATTGAATGTAAACAGCGACTGGGGTAGAGTAAAACAAGATGGTTAGCACTAATGCCTGTTGTTGAGAGAATTCTTAGAATGTTTCCTGGCTTAAAGTCGTATTCTCTCGGTCAAAGCAAGTGTCTTGTTGTGCTAAAGATTTTTTTTTGAGAACCATTGTGCAGAAGTCTGGGTCAACTTCGTGCATAGTTAGTCAGCCACCTTCCATCAAGTCATCTCAAATATTGAAGGGGAAGATACAACAGCAGTAGAAGTTATGATCGCAATCAATGATTTGAAGCAAAATCTACAATCCAAGAAAGATAATGTATTTTTGCCACATTCAGTGAGGGTTCTAGCAAACATACTTGAAGAAGATGGATTAATTGACTCATCTGCATTGAAAGAAACAGTTACAGATTTTTATGACACATGTGGTCAGGTCACTTGGTAGACTTTGCACATATGCAGTGGGCCTCATTAAAACAAATATACCAAAATGGCAAGACGTTGAGAAAACAATGGATTTTGCTGCAGGAAAGAAATTCTATGATTCAAAGTTTGATACCTAGTTATTTGACGAGTTTTGCCGTGTCACAAATTATATTTCTGAGGAAAAGTGTCAGAGTGGAATGCAGCTAAGTTACCTATAGACCAGCGCTGGGTAGAAATGTTCTTTCACTTTAAGGACAGATATATTACCCACCAGCACATGTTAAAATTGATTCAGCTCATTCTGTGTCTTCCTGGAACAAATTCATATACTGAACGTGTTTTCTCTCAAATGAACAAATTGTGGACATTTGAAAAATCAAAGCCTTACTAGTCTCGAAAATTAACTTCAAGCAAACATGTTTGGAATTCTACAATATGCTAGGATCAACTCCAGGGATGTTAAAACAAATCTTCCCCAGTGAAAAGTGTGCGCATTAGAAGGTATAAATAGGCAAATACCATTGTTATGTTCAATTGTGTTGGTTTTGGGGTCGAGTATAACTGTACTGTACAGGAGGCCCCCAAAATTTCACATATTTTTATTTTGCGGTCCTCTATTATTCGCGGATGACACTCTGGATTACCCAAAAATGTCTGTGGCTAGTTTTAAAGTTGCTGTCATTTTCGCAGCTGGGACAGGGAGCCATTTGTTCTAGAGACGGTAATTTCCTTTACCTGTATTGTATATATGTGTGTGTGTGTGTGTGTGTGTATAGACATACACACACTACACACAAAACACATACAAATAAATAATAATGGGAAAATTCTTTCACAAAGAATTATAAACAAATTTATTAAAAATGTGACCGTCTTCCCACAAATCTGTGTTTTATTAAAGCACAGACTTGAGGGAAGACTGTCACATGTTAATAAATTTTTTCTGATTATTTATGATCGTATTTTCCCATTCCTATTTATTTGTACTGTACTGTATGTTTTGTGTGTGTGTATCTACACACACATATATACAATATAGGTAAAAGAAATAATTGTCCTAAGGGCAAACACAAAGGGAATATACATTTTTTTGTACACAAGAAAAAATGTAACCCCCCCCCCCCCCCCCTCGCCTTAACGCTTCCTTTCCTAGCAACGATGCCCTGCGATGCAGACCCAATGACCTTTCCACAAACTTGCCACAAGGCTTCCTGTAGATACAGTGGTCCCACGGTTAACGAGCACAATCCGTTCTAGAAGGTTGCTTGTTAACGGAAAAATCTCGTTAACCGAAACCATTGTTTCAATGGGTTTTTGGGTAATTGGTTCCAGCTCACCGAAAATTGCCTAAATTCAACAAAAAAGGTAGAAAAGTACACTTACTTTGGGGTGTGTATGTAGAAGGCTCCTGGATAATGATGATGATGATGGGAATTAGAATAGGGGTGAAGGAGAAGGGAGAAGAGAAGGCATTGGGGTGGAAGAGAAGTTACCCCATGGTGCCATTTCACCCATAAAATTTTAGTTCTCTTGGTGTAATTCAAGATTATTTTCTTTAAATCAACACTGCACTGCATTATATATGTGGCTTTAGACAGTATTGTATGGGTTTTCCTAGTTTAGTGTTAATTCACAGAATGTTAATTCGGTTGTGGAAAAATCATTACAACACTCGAATGTGGCCAAGAAGTAAATAAAATACTGTATAATATACAACTAAAAGATAAGGAAAATGAAGAGCATGGATGTTCATATATGTGAAGTAAACATGTGTGGAGGCAATGTGACATCTGCCACACACATCTCTGAGTCAGCTGGGTGACTGCCTGGCTCAGCTGAACTGTGATGGGTTACCCAGAGGTTGGTTTGAGTATGGAAGGAGCTACTTTTTGTACACAAATTGTGCATTAATTATCATTTCCATTGTTTATCATAGCAATTTTTGCTTTTTTTTGATGTGGTAAAGGCATTACTGGTACCCGTGAGCTATTATGATAGTTGGTCCACCTACCTGTAGATGGCGTTGGTTTACCAAAACAAGTGGCGGCCAAGCAGTAAGCAGGATTATGTTCCATAAGTACAGTACGTATAGGAATTATGGTCCAGTAATATTTGTAAGCTGATCATCATACCAATTTTAAGTCTTCAGTTATTAGTTTCTCATTATCTAAGCAGAGTTTAAGCTTGTGTAATATTTCTGGGTCATTTGGGGACTGTATTTGACGTCTCTGGGGTTTGTGTTTGGAACGGAACTTCTTCCCTTAAAAGTGATGAAATCCTTCTTTTTTTAGTTTGTGTGTGTTAGATTGTATGTACATGTAACTGAGTAAGAATATGAAGAAAATTATGTGTATCTATCCAGATTTACAAGTTGAAAATTGCTTTATAACTTATGATAATTCGTATTATTTAATTACGTTATTTTATTTTTTTGCATTTTCTTTATGTAGAATTGTGTATGTGTATGTAATTGAGTAAAAGAAATGAAGCAAATTACCTGTATTTACCAGAAATTATGAGTTGAAAAATAACCATAACAAACATGTAGCTAACAGGAAGAGAATAGTAGGAAATTTACCTGCTCGGCCCGGGAATTACCATTACTTGGTGCTCATTTTATGTACAGTAGGGTCTCAGAGTACACGAGGGTTATGTTCCTGGGATCCTTGCGTAAGTGCAAATTCACTTATTTTCAGCCCCCCCCCCCCCCCCCCCCCCCTATATACATATGTATAACCCCTTTTTTATACTAAGCTAACTAACATGCAGCTTCATAGTTCAATAAGCCATTCCTTAGCAAGTCCAATATCTTGACTTTTCTTCAAAACTTTTTACAGTAAGCACTTTTATCTTATTCTCACCACCATAAGCACTACCACTGTTAAAGGTCATGATTGCAGTAAATAAAAACGGTATGAGTGCAAATGCCTGGGAGATGTTTTTGGAACCAGTGCGGGAGAGAGAGAGAGAGAGAGAGGATACCTTGGCAATATTAACCTACAGTACCATACAAACATCTTAAATGTACCAATGAACACAAATATTTAACCTATGGTACCATATGAACAATTTAAATATACAAACACACACTCAAACCATCCTCTAGGTAACGTGACACAGTTCAACCGGGCAATCCCCAGCTGACTCAAAGATGGTTGTGGCTAGCAAGAGATACTGGAAGAGTTGGCTCGCATAAGGGTGGTTCAGGGGGGTCAGATGCTTTTAAGTGAGGATGCATACGGTAGATACACATACTATAAATATGCGTACTTTGCGACCCAACTATAATTCGACCTAGAACATAGCCAGTTTCTGGAGCTTTCCAGATACTGTACCGGGATGCCAGATAAACAGTCCCATATCTGTAGTAGCAGGTAGCCAGAACCATTCCAAATATTCATCCAAGTATATATAGGTGTACAATTAGATATGTGTGTGTGCTTGCAGGGAGTATTGACTGCACTCTACACCATGAGTTGTGCTCCAAATTCAACATTCATCAGTACCCCACCACAATACTGTACAACCAGAGTGTTCCACACGAGTACATGGGCTACCATACCGCTGCTCAGATCGTGGAGTTTGTCGAAGATACTCTCAATCCTGCTGGTAAGTTCTCATCTATCTGTTTGTTTAAAAAAATTTTATGACTTGTATTTCCAGTTATTTGATGATGAACTTTGATCTTGTACTATTTTGGTTCTCAGAGTATCACTTTAGGTACATTATGCTGTAATTTATTTTGAACAACTGTGAAAAGTGTAACTTATTGTGAATGGTTCTGTTTCTCTGTATGTATGAATGTTTATAAATAATTGTGTTTCTTTCTATGTATCGTTGTGTACTGTTAGAATGTGTCACAACCTCGGGGACAAATTTTCATAAGCCGGGGACAAGTTAACACTAAATTTTGAAATAGTTGCAGCATTAAATTATCAGAGCGAGAGGAACTTGGGTCTAGGTTTATTAGAGAAGAGGATCAGTATCGTTATTGTAGATACCTGGAACACGGTCTTATTTAGCCCAGTTTCTTGTCATGTTAGAACAAGTTTCTCTAGAGGAAGATTTATGAGTACAGGTACTGTACTAACTGTAGAAGTCATTTGCATGACCAGGTTTCATTATCCTCAAAGCCAGAGTTGTAAAAAGTACTGGACTTTGTTACTTAAGTAAAATTATTGTTACACTGGCAAAATGTTACTCAAGTAGGGGTAAAATAGTTATCATTCTTAAAGTACTCTAGTACTGAAGGTAAAAAGAACAAACAAAATTATTGTCTCAAATATTAAAATAAATCCGCAGTAAATTATAAAAAAATAGTTAACTAAAGATAAAAATAAAGGACACAGAGCATGACGTGTGTTTATTTGCAAATCTTTCTATTAACCCCCCTCAGTCTCGCACGACGCCATTATGGCGTTGAACATAAAAGGCGAAGAAACTTACGCTCAACCTTGTGATGCCAATGTGGCGTCCAATGGGTTATATTTTCAATTAACTCAAAAACTATTCAGTGAAACCGACTGAACATTTGGACGCCATTTGACAGACGTCATTTTCTTTGTGTGGACGATGTCACCTTCCCCAAGACGGTCTTGGTCATCGTGTGCATGGCAATGCAGCATGAAGCAAGTGCCACTCTGGCCATTAGAGCGAAAGGAGGGTGTGCCGTTTGGCCCTTTAATTATTCCATGAGTTTTTGTGTTTTTATTTTTCCTTATACCACAGTATTTTACATGCTTTGGTCTTTGTTTTGGTATATAGTACATATCAGTGAACACAATATTACAAGGAAAATGCGAATGGAAATCGAGATGATGCGAAACATTTTCCTACTTTTCAATTTTTACTCGAAAAAAGTGGCTTAAATTTCAAGATTTTTCCATTTTTTTATTTGTTTCATAAAAAAGTTTCGACAATTTTAAGCTAGAATAAACCCATTACATTTAATAAAATAATTCCATGGCAGTGAAATGAGTCCTAAAAAAATATTTTTTTCAACGATTTTTCGGCAAAAACCTCCTATGCCGAGTGTAAGTTTTCATGTATGTATGTGTCTCAGGCTCCAAGGCTGAGAGGGTTAAGATAATCAATAATCGATTCTCAAAATTATGATTGTACAATCAAGATCTTTTAGGCCTAAATATAAGGCCAGCACGACCTATTAAAAGAGAATACGTTCAACAGCTGCTCTCCCTACAATCCATCGCAGGGATAGTGAACGGGCTGAAAATATATCCATCCAACACCATGATTACTTACTTCCTTACCCACACAACTATCGTCGACTTGGTCCGGAGACATAATGCTATCTCTGCTTGCATTGGGTTAGGATACAGACCTAAATGGCAACTACAGTATCTGAGGCAGGGGATGACCTGCACTTTTCTTCCTGTAAACTCTGTAACTGTCCCAGCGCTAACACCTTCAACACTACTGTATTGCCTTGACTGTCCCAATGTCAGGGACCTCCTACCACTATCAGCCTCCACCTACTTATTCATAATAATTGAGATTTAATTCTTGTACACTACCTGCACTTTGGTGGGTGCTAACTCCCATTGTCTTTAAATCATATCAATATTGTCTCCATATATCACAAGTCTTTGAGTGTTTTGCCAGATACGAGTACCAATGTATTTGTGTCTTGTGACAAGGCTTGTTGCCCCCTGGAGTGTAATACGTCAATTACTTAATAAATAATATGCCCAACATGAATAAACATACACTCACAAGCAGCAGATGCAGGTAGTGGAGTGTTAAGCTTCAGAGATAAGTCACATACTGTCGGGAGACACCTCAGTAGCTCCATTCCATCCTCTGGGCATGCCAAGTAGCTATCAAGCTCCTTCAATTGAGGAGTGTGTGGATGAGTGTTGCCTCCATAGTGACCGAGTCTGACTAAAAAGACTCGCCGTGAATTGTCCCTTTAATTGGGGTGTGGCTGTGGTGATGTCACTTTTCGATTCTGATTGAGGAGTGGCTGAATTTCTCTCACACCACGTAACATCTGGCTTGGGGGGGGGGGGGGGGGGGCACTGGTACTTATTTATTTAAGCAGAATTTTAAACATACTCAGTTTCACACTTATGTATAGTTACAGGTTTTATATCCAAGATGGGATTATGTAAAGCATTTTAGAATCACAAACTAGGGTAGGCTAGGTGAGGTGGGTGGTCAAGGGCTAATGGTCACAGGACGCAAGAAGATCAAAGTGAAAGTCCTCTGTTGCGGCCACTGCCACCTGACCCAACCTGACTTCACCTTACCTCACAAGACCTCTAGGTGTATATGCGACTGCGTGGTGCGTCTCCCCACACCCACACTGTACCCTTCATGGCTCCACTCATACCATACCCTCCACCCACACAACTATTTTACTATGGTTAATAATTAATCAATTAATTAAAAATTATATTACTAGTTTGCCACAGACATTAAAATTGTTTGTTTGTTTGGGGAATGTAATGAGTAATTATTTTTGTTTTTTCATTTATATTGGAGTAAAATTAATAAAAACCATACTTTATTCAAAGTAAAAGTACTAAAATATTTAAGCACTTTTTAAAAAGTAGATACCCAAATATGTTACTGGAGTACAGAACTTGAGTACATTTATTTCATTACTTTATAATTCTGCTCAAAACATTGCCTCTTCTCTGTGTGAAAGTTGTTGCCGAGGCTGATTTACTAGGAATCGAACATTTCATTTTAATTCCGAGTATTTACCCCCCCCCCCCCCCCCTAAAACACTAAACTGAAGCAGTTAACTATTGATTAACTCTACATTCCCTCGATAACATATACTCTGTAGCTTAAGAACCCAGACTGCTACACTCAAAGTTTCTTGATTTTTTCTGAGTGCTTTTGAGTCATGTGGTGATTTCTATGCTTGTATTGACAAGTTGTAACTGGATAAAGATCCACATACAAAGAGATATCTTGCAGAACATATCTAAGTTAGCCAAGTTTGTAAAATGTATTTTCAGAATACTACTGTATTATGTAATCAATTAATCCTGTTCAATTTGACTAAACAATTAATAAATCATCTCCACAACAACAAGACCTCTCTAATTCCTCTCAGACTTGTTTAGCAGTGCTGTACACCCTGATTAGAACCACTAGAATACCACAAATTTGAAGTTCATTAATTTTATTCTTTGAATCCACTGCAGTGCATATGAATCGGGTCTCAAACTTGGTGGTCTCGTCTACATCGATGATATGAATGATTTGGGAACATGGGGTCAAGCTGTATACAGGAATGAGGATTCTACTGGTGGATGATACTGGGTTGTGTGAAGACCATCTGTTTTACTGTAGTAGTGCAGTATAAAGGAATGAATGACAGCATGTTAGAGGAAGCCTGTAGTGAGAGAGAACTTGCAAGAGTGAGTGAACTCCTGTGGATTGATTGTTTATTTGTTTTACAGTTGTGGTACTTGATGAGGCAAAGTTTGAGAAGCTAATAAGCAACAAGGTAAAAGGTGAAGTGTGGGTGGTGGATTACTTTGCCACCTGGTGTGGTCACTGCCGGGAGATGGCTCCGGAGTACAGGAAGTTTGCACGTATGATGGAACATTTACCCAACGTCCATGTAGCATCTATTGACTGTGCAGAATTTGGTCAAATCTGTAAGAATCAAGGGATTTCAAGCTACCCAAGTATCATGTTGTATCCTGCATCAAGCTTTGGAAATCAGAAGATCTTGTAAGTAAATTCTACATCAGTTGTGTGCACTGTTCTGGACCCACTTGTGTGTTTAGTGTGCGAGTGAATGTATTTATGTGGTTTTAAAAATGTAGTAAAACTAAATAAAAAAATCAAATTATTGTTTCCATTAAAATGAAAGTATTTTTTAAAGAGAATAATACATTGATTACTGTAAACATTATTATTATAAAGCAAATTGATTAAAATATCATATAAATATATTTATTAGCCAATATAATCTCTGTGAAGGACCCAGGTATAAATAAAATTTGAATATTATAAAGTTGCTTGGGGGTTAGGTATACAGTACAGTATATGCACAGTAAAACAGTAAAGATTAAAAATACCAGTAAAACACAAGGAATCCCTAGTGTGCTGTGTTTATCATAAAAACTATGTATCCATTTACCTAACACACTTTCTACATTACTTCTTTCCACACTCATTGCCATCCTGCCCTCTGCTGTGAATAATTTACAGAAATTAGCTATTGTATATGTAACAAAAGTTACGTAAAATATCTGTTTGCAGGAAATTTAACGGATGGTCACGGGATGCAGAAGCCTTCCGCCAGTGGATGTACTCCAACCTTCCCAGTAGAGTGACAGAGTTAGACGAACAAATCTATGAAAGAGTTCTTCGCAGCAAGCAACCTTGGCTCATTGATTTTTATGCTCCATGGTGTGGACACTGTCAAGTGTTTGCCCCTGACTTTGAGGATATTGCTCAGGTAAGTTTAATGTTTGTGTGTGTTGACTGCATCACACATGCAGGGTGGTCAGTGTTCTCTGTATCTGTGTTTCTCTCTCTCTCTTTAACCCTTTGAGCACTGCCTATGATTTCAGAGTATTTACGAAGTTAGATTTTCTCCCCAAAATGAAAGTGCTAATTTCATCCTTTTTTTTTTATTTCCTAAATGCTTGTGATGGTCAAGTTTTTATATATGCCATTGAAATTGCCTGAAAATCATAAATAAGCTTTTAAAAAAATATATGTTTAACTAAAAACCTTGTTAAAAAGAAATGGTCAAAATGATATGAAAACCATGCCAAATTAAAAGATATTTTATATAACTGTAATACATAATTACAGTTGCTTATAAATGAAATACAATCGATACATTATGCAGTAATTATATACAGTACAGGCAGTCCCCGAATTACAAAAGTCCAACTTACGAACATCGCCAATTCGAATGAGATTAAACTTTAAATTACAGTATTTTATGTAACATTATTATTTTCCTTCATTTGCTGTACTGTATTTTGTCATTCTATTTCATCTTTTGTCTTAAATTAAGTGACTTTAGATGTATATAAGGACTTAGGATACGATATAGTGGGATTTTAAACATTGTTCTGGAAGTATGGAATGAACATAGCATCTGTTTTGACTGAAGTACATTTTCGACTTAAGAATGTACCCAGGAACGAAACTCGTTCGTAACCTGGGGACTGCCTGTATAAAAGAGCTTGAGAAAATAACAGACACATCTGCTATGTATAATGAATGAATTATTAACACTATACCAAGTAAACCACACTACTCCGTATTTCGCGCTGGGAGTAGTAGGGAGAGGGCTAAGGGGTTGTGACTATAGTGAGGAGTCTTGTATTTCCATTAAAAATACAAAACTAATACAGTGATTCCTCAGTTAATGACCGGTTCGATTAACGAAATTTCGGTTCACGAATTACCTCCCATAAGGATCTTCAATTCGGTTAACGAACAAAACTTTGATTAACGAAATCCTTACTAAAAACACGTTTTGTTGTGAGCACCAGCTGATCAGCTGATGGGTAAGTCTGCCAATTCAGTAATCTGTTCTATGCTTACATTCGTTTCCAGTGGAGTAAATATCAAGAAAGTTGTGCATTCTAATATTTTTGCATTTTTTATATTACAATTATTATTTATTTTAAAATTTAGTTAACATAATGATAATATATGTAGTACAGGGAACTAGTTTTTTGTGCACCCATCAGTCGCTTGACTCCGCCACCAGGCATCAGTTTGGCTTTGTTAACAGTGGATTGAACATCAATTTTGTTGGTGTCTTGAATATTTTTGCATTTTCACATTAAAATTATTGGTCATTCTGAAATTTAATTAACATATTGATAATTTATAGCGCAGTGTTGATTTAAATAAAATAATCTTGAATTACACCTAGTGAACTTAAAATTTTACTGTATCAAGCATGGGTCCCCTGAAAGGTGATTTCTCCTCCATCCCCACTTCCTTCTCTTCTCCCTTCTCCACCCCCACTTCTAATTCCCATCATCATCATCAACCAGGAACCTTCTACATACACACCTCAAAGTAAGTGTACTTTACTGCATTTTTTTTTTTTACTTTGTATGTACTTTTTGCTGAGTTGGAACCAATTACCCAATATCCCATTGAAATACACCTAGACCCCGACTTACGATTATGTGGACTTACGACCGCCTCAGATATAGATAAAAAAAAAAAAAAAAAATTTTTTTTTTTTTTTTTTTTTTTTTTTTAAATGACACGCATTTTCTATACCGAAACGTTTCCAGTTAATGTAGTCTCCATGTATAATTAGAAAATTATGGGGGCCCCATGTGCATTCAGCTGACTACATTAAAGGTTCAGTGCTCAGTCACACTGTATCCATTCCTTATTATTTATTACTTTCACTGTACTGTATCCATTCATCATTATTCATTACTTTTACTGTACTGTATTTCATTGTAGATTTTTCATTAAAAAAAAAAAAATTTTTTTTTTTTTTTTTTTTTATGTCGGACTTACGACCTGGATTTGGGTCCCTAACCCCGTCGTAAGTCGGGGTCTAGGTGTAATGGATTCGGTTAACGAAATTTTCGGTTAACAAACGACCCTCTGGAACGAATTGTGTTCGTTAACCGAGGGACCACTGTACTGAACAGTATAAAATGCTGGAAAACATACAAAAATATATAAAGAAAACGTAAAAAATATTATCACAAGTGTAACGTAACAGAACAGCTTTGGCAAACTCTCAACTCCCTACATGTACCTCCTTTCCCAGCATCATAAACCTTATCACCTACCTTTCTTATGTTATGTAACAATTGTGCTACTTCAAACAACATTTGTGTACAATCTAGATGAAAAAAATACAGCTAAAACCATTAAGGAAAAGCCAAATAAAAGTTTAACACAACCACCATTTGCATCGTCACTGGCTGCCAACTCCCTAGCAACGGGGCCCCCCCACACCCTGCTTACTGCTCAGAGTGCTTAATTCTGGTGCACAAAGAAATGTTTATTCCTTTCATCTGTATGACCATATATTAATTATTTCTTTTACCTTTTTTATGCATGATATGCATGTAGGATTGTGTGTACATATAACCGAGTAAAAAAAATGGAGAAAGTTATGTCTATCTACCTGAAATTACGAGTTGAAAAATAACCATAACACCTCACAGCTTGGCCTGGTAGCAGGATTGATTGATTGATTTGTGGAATTAAGGCTCAAAGCCAAACACTGAAGCCAATAGACCAATCAGCACTGTATGACAATTATGGGAAATAAAAAAACAACCAAATCACACATCCAATCAAAACAAATTAAAAACAGCCGATGCTTCACAACCCTCTGACAAGCGGAGAGGATGACGTATTAAAGAAAACTTGGCTCATTTTCCACCAAGGGATCACTGGACACAGAGAAGCATGCAAGGGTTCACAGCACTTGCCTTAGATTAAAACAAATTTTCCATATTATAACTTGTAATATAACTGAAATTGTTTTAAAAACCTGGTATCAAGAGGGTTAGAATGATGTGGCTAGTGAGGAGTCTAACTTGGCAACAATGCTGCCAGCAATGTTAACAGATGCAAATGAAATGAAAATTATCAATAAATATTCATTTCTAGCAGGTATTTGTAGATATAAACCAACACATATAGTGAATAATGTTCTACTCTTCATGCAGCAACAAAAAGAAAGAAATAGCCAGAGGTATGGTAGGCACGCCCAGGATAAAAGAGCTTACTGGTACTTATCGTTCACTGTAAATGACCCACAGAAATGCATGAATTTTAACCCCTTAAAATATATTGCATACTGTACAGTAGATAGTTCGACCCCTGACATTTTGCATAAAAATTTGATCATAAAAACTAAGCTTTACACGAGTATATACAGTATTTTCTTATTAATATGGCACTCACGTGTTACATATAATCTGATAACCTATATCATATTCAGCATCTTTGTATTGTGCATGTGACATTTATTTATTTTTTTTGTATTTACTACAATTTTATTTACAGGCTATGGAAGGTTCAGTGAATGCAGGAAAATTAAACTGTGAAAAACACCGTCGGGTGTGCCAGGGGGCGGGAGTACGAGCTTACCCTACAGTGCGTCTCTACAGAGGCTCACCCAATGGTGATCGTCAGAGTACAGATGGAATTAATTTCCGAAGTCTACTTAAAGAGGATATACTTAGTAACTTGCCACACTGGCTACCCAAAGATAAGATAGGACATGATGAGTTGTGATTGCGTGTTTGTTATATTAGATATATCATCATCAGCCTGTACCACTCCTCTGCTGGGTGAAGGCCTTTCCAGATATAACACATTCTACTTTCTTGAACCTTCCCTGCCCACTGACTACTGCCTATAAATTTCCTGATAGGTAGATCAGTATCCCATATTACTATTACAAGTACTACAGTATTACTGTTTTCATTATTTTTTTATTATTATTATTATTATTAATTCTATTTACAAGGTTTTGATGATATGATTACATTTGCAACGTTTATGAAAATGATCCTTAAGTTCTTGTTATTAAAATAAATTGGTGTTTGATATTCTATATAATATTAGACATAGAAAAATTCAGTACACTCTTAAAGTCTTTCCATGATGGCAGTTGACTCATAAAATTGTTTTGTAATTTTTTTATAAAAATACCCCAGACCATAAATTTGTATAATTCTCTACCAATGAGAATTTTCCTGATAATCAATAGAGTAATTCAGAATATCCTACTTCTGATATCTTGCACAAGGGGGTGCATTAGTGAGTGGACTTGACAGTGATGAGTATCTTTCCCTGTGCTATTTATTGTTTTTGATAAGGAGACATGAAGTGACTAACTTGTTGTCTCACATAAATGGTGTTTAGTGGACCATTTGCCCAGGTTGTACCACATCTGCACATATTTCAGAATCTCTTACATAAGTAAAATTTGAAGTCAGCATTTCAGATTTATTAACCTTAAGCTATATTGTATTTTAATTTTCTTCCATTGTTCTGGTTCTTGCAAAGAGCAATGTTTAGAGAAGTAGGTTTTATAGAGGAAAAAAGTGACTGAAGAAAAAAGTGTTATTACAATAGACTTTACCTTAGAAGTTTTCAGTAACATACTTGTAATAGTTGAAATTTTTTAGTGAATCATTAACATGTTCCTTTTAAGATCCAGGCCAAAAATGCCAACCATATAAATGTCATCTAGTGGAGAGCAACCTATAATGATAAGTCTGTTTCCAAATATATGTACTGTGATATTTCTATACTTAATGTTTTCTGGTCATATTTAGTAATGGTAACTAGTAGCCAGTGTGACCTCCACTACAAAGTCAAAAAGATGAAGAATTTCCTAAGATTTCATGTTTAATCTGAGTGACATGTGAAAATCTTACATCTCATTATATTCCTACTTGGTGGAGCATATAGAGGCGTGGTGCTTTCTCTCTGTTAATGTTTTGGTTTTTATATAATAACCACCAAATTTAAGTAGGAAATAGTGGTTAGGGATTAGCAGTCATATTATGAGCAGTCATATTATGTCCCATTTGTGGTACTCGTGTTATCTTGAGTTTCGTTTGTTCTTACCTAATCTTTTTTTACATGCTGTAATTGTTGTCTTGGGAGCATTGATTTTAGTAGAATAATTTGAATTAAGTTATGTTGGAAGTGAAAAATATACAGAAGAGCAGTGTACATTGGAAGAGGCACAAATTCTTCTTACAGGTTGAAGCTCCCTTATCTGGCAACCATGGGACCAATTCCAAGCCAGATATAGGAACATACAGGTTATTCAAAAGTTTGTACAGTTATCCTTTGTTTAGCATTAATTCACTAACAAAAATTTGGTTTCGCAATATAACATTTTTAACACCCTTTCTTGTTTAACGTTGTCAAAATTTGGTTTAGCTATGTTCGACTCGCTATGATGGAGGAAAACTGAGGATAAGATGGCCTGTGAGATGCATGATGCCTTTGGTACATGTATTGGAACTATAAAAGTTGTGGATAAATCATTACAATACACTAATGTGGCTTACAAATACAGAAAATATAATATAAACACATCCAGGCAGTCACCAAGCTGAATCGAGATATGTGTGTGACTGCTGCCTGTATGCCGAGACGTCACATAGGGGGAAGGGAGAGCGAAACTGGCCACAGTTACAGCTCAGTGCCCTAATACACATGCTCACTTCCCACACATGCTCACCCATGCTCTTTATTTTTCCGATTTTATAGTTTTCTAGTACAATATACTGTACAGTAGTTGGTAGCAGGCAGCTCTCAAACAGGGAGGTACTACTGCCTGGGAGGATATTGGAAGCATAGTGTTTTGTCTAATGGTAGACCCTGCTGCCATATGGCATCACAAAAATTGTGACCAAGTCCCATGTTACTGATCTGACTTTCTGCCTCATTTACACACAATTACAGGGTCTCAATTGTTTCTCTTTCTTTGACAACACAACATACATAATGTATATCGTTTCTCATTCTTGATTTATTTTTTCGTTTTTCTATTTATTTACGATTATTGTTTTTACTATTTTGTTATTAATTTTTGAATTATTATAATAATAATAATAATAATAATAATAATAATAATAATAGTTATTATTATTATATTTTCGCCCCCCAGGCCCTGATATGGGTCAGTGACCTGTGCCCGGGTGGGCTGAAACCCGTAAAAAAAATAATAAAAAATACTATACAGTACTATAAAACTATGAAATAATATACAGTAATTTTTCCTTTTTCTTTTAAACAGGGACTAGCCTATCCAGGCATACATAGGTCACCAACCCACATTGGGTCCTGGGGGAGGGGCAAAAAAATTTGAACTAAAAATAAATACATAATTTAAAAAAGATTAAACAAATTAAGATGAGAAACGATATTCTGTATACCTATGTTGTGTTGTCAAAGTAAGAGAAGCAATTGAGACCCTGCAATTGTGTGTAAATGAGGCAGAAAGTCAGATCAGCAACCTGGGACTTGGCCATAATTTTTGTATACAATACAGCATTTTCTATATTCTAAGCCACATTACAATATTGTAATGATGTGCACTTGGAGCACAGAATCCCCAGCTTTTCCAAGTTCCCTCATGATTTTTTCCCATTGAGTTGAAGATCGCTAAACCAAAAATTGATGTTTAAATGAGAATGGGCGTTAAGAATTTTAAATTACTAAACTGAAAAATCGCTAAGTTTCTAATTGTTAAATGAAGGATACCTGTACAATAGATATGGCTGGTATTGCACAAAAAGTAGTATCTATGTACTGTACTGTATATAGAACAGACAGGATTTAAAAATGTTATCAAGGTCCATTTTTATTTTCGTTTGAAGTTCCTGTTGTGAGCCCATGACTAATGTCATATACAGTTAGTTCTGCTATGACGCGTGTTTTGACAACGCGAATTGGCTCTAACGCAATTTATGAATAGAGGAACGATGTTTGTATAACGCGAACGCTTGTTTGCTGTAACGCGATTTTTGTTTACTATTTCTCCAATTTTGTGGTATTAATGTGAATATGGTAAAGAAGAATATCTCCAAGAAACGTTCTGGTGATCGCATTCCCAGTGATGATCGTAAAAGAAAGGCTATAACCCTTGAAGAGAAGCTCGATGTTATCAACCTCAAAATCACCCTTCTCCCCCATCAAGTTATATTCATATTTTTTCAAGGTAAAGTGTTACATTTACTGTAAGATTTCATTATTAGATATGAATGTAACATTTATTTAGACTGTGCTAACCTTTGTGTTAGGCTAACTACTAATTTTTTTTATATTTCGAGTAGTAATCTGCACCTAACCCTATTTTCTCCATAAGCCCTGTTATTTCTATTTCGCGAATTTCTATAACACGATGTTTTACAAGAACACAACTATCGCGTTATAGCAGATCTGACTGTACAGTGTTGTTGCACAATTTACAGCAGTCAGTAACATTAATGTTTTCCCTCGTCTTCACCTGTGGCTGTTCACAAGCCATTCTATATGAAGATACGGTACATACATACATTATTTTAACAGTACAGGGGGGTCACCGGGTTATGAACGGATTCCGTTCCCGAGGACATTCATAAGTTGAATTTGTACTCAAGTCGGAACACATGTTATGTGCATACCGTACTTACAGAACAAGGTTTAAAATCCCACTATATCATAGCCTATGTCCCGTTCGTATCAGCGTGTGTTCGTAAGTTGGACGTTCTTAAGTCGGGGATCTCCTGTACATACATACATACATACTGTACAGTCACACATGTACTCAGACATACAATGGTCTTAATCAGAATGTTAAAATTTAAATTCTGTAATTTCTAAAAGGTTTTTACTCTAAAAGTATGTACAAGAGTTATATCACTGATTCTGGTGAGGTGGAGGGACTGAAGTAGCCTTTATGTAAGTTTTATCTTGTTATTCAGATGTGAGCAATGCTACTCTTGTAGTACTGTAAGATAAAGTACTTGGAACAGTTAATTTTATAAAAAATAAATAAAATTAAAGGTAATAATTACTTCATGAAATTTTGTCTTGTGAAAGTGGGTCCTGTAGGCATGACAGCCTAAACTTAAGTTAGGTACCCATTCACTGCTGGGTGGATTGGAGGTGCCCTGGATAAAAACCAACAACCCTTAGGTCAGGAGGCAAGTGCTCTGTATCCACTTATCATGAATAAAATTGGCTCTCTCTCTCAAGAACATAATTTATTAAGGTTCCTCAATCTAAGCTCACCATGTGATTATTTTACTAAACAGAAGTACACATGGAAATAAGATAGCTTTATTATTCCCCTGGACAAAACCTTATAGAGGTGATGTACATTTTTCTGTTGACAAATGTTTTCAACAAAATCACAAAAGTTCCATTGGATGCATCACAACTAAGCTTTATGCATTAGTTCTTTTGAAGATGTTATTACATAGTTGAGGTTTGCTTTAGTTTAATAAGCATCACAACAAGCAGACTAATTTCAATAAGAAACATTCATGACATTTGTGTTATTTAGGGAGGGAATATATAGTCTTAACTAGCCTGTAATTATGTTTTATGTACTGGAGGTTCCAGTCCTCATGTTCCAATGTATCCAGGAAAAGAAGGGGAACGAGTCTCTCTAATGGTAAAGACAAAACTTGATCATACCTCCTGATGGTGATTTCAAGAATGGTAACCACTCAATAAACACACTGGTTTAACAAATAAATCAGTTTATTTCACTTGTAAACCCAAAACTATCCATAGATATGTTCTCTGAGATTTTGCTAAGGAAGTTTGATAACTTCCCTTCCCCTCCCTGAAAAATCTTGGATCTGAGACTGTTATGTATGTGTTCAATTTTATTTCTTTAAAGCCTTTTCCCATTAAATGCAGGGTGACATTAAAATTTCATCCACAATAAAATTCATAAATTTTAGAAATGCACTTTGGAGTTTCACGTCTACAATTTATAAACTTTGAATTAAATTGAAACAGTTTATTTAGCCAGAAAAACACAGATATAGAGTGGATCATAATAACAATATTAACATGGCTGAGCCAGTTGAGAACCTGAGCTCTCTTTTAGGCACCTGATATATACTATACATTTATCTCAAGGAAGTATTATGTAACATTTAGTAACATCTGGAACAGTACAATACCATGGTGGTAATAAGAACTTCTCATAATGTTACCACGGTTATCACTTCTATATTTATTCATTTTATTTATTTTTTATATTTTTTTAGTTTAATTTTTTTTTTTTTTTATATATATATAATACATAAATTACAGTGGAATTGAAAAACATAAGTATAATGAGGGAGCAGTACAACATGGGTTGTACAGTAATAATGTTGGAGAAGAGGACAGAGCTGTCAGGATTATGTCTAGTTGGCAATTATGTTTATTTCAATGGTAATTACTTATCTATTTACATGATAATTTCCAATAAAACGGTTTTGATGTTACAATAAAAGCAGGTACTGTAAATATAGTAGGTGTTACAAGAAATATTAATCCTTTGACAATACGTAGATATTTTTTAAGAGATGATTTAAAGGAAGGGAGCGTAGTCATTATTCATTTTCTTTAATTGGTTTAACAATTGTGTTATGGAATCTTGTCATGGAAGGGCAACAGTAGAGCGGAATAGATCTATTACAGCAGCTTGATGATGAATGACTGCAGATTGTGGGAATGTGTGTTGCTCTTGATTAAGGCCACCCTCTTCCAGCCTTGGGAAAGGCCTGAGAAGAATGAAAATTAAATTAAGTGTATGGTACTGTACTGTGAAATTACTAAATTGTTGATTACAGAGCTCAGAGTTGACCTTCCATGGTATATAATCATATTCAAGTTAACTAACCCCAACCCCAAAAATAATACTGTATACTGTGTCTGCTTACCATTCTTAATTGTAAATCATTAATCATGAACAAAATCCTGTCTTATTTTCGTATGGGTATATTTTTTTAAAGTATAATTTACAAAGTTGCATTTTTTGGTGTTTCTGATGTTCTATGGCTGTACGAGTCACAGTAATTCCCTGTGGTCAAATAAACATTTCATATTATAACTTGTCTGTTTATCCATTCACTAAAAGGATATAATAGGAGTTCATAGTTTGCATGATACTGTGTAGAAACTATGTGTGTGTAAAGAACATGTTTATAGTGCATCTTGGGGCCTAAGAATCTGTCATGCCAATTTTGAACACCTGAAAAAAAATAATAATTCTGCGAGTTAAAAAGACACACAGGTCTCTCCAGTACATGATTTTTATTTTTTTTTTAATTCTAAGGAGTCTCCTCTCTCCTCTCCTCTCCTCTCTTCTCTCCCTCTCCTGTCTCTCTCCCCCCTCTTCTTTTCTCCTCTCTCTCTTCTTTCTCTCTTCTCTCCTATTTTCTCTCTCCTCTCTTCTCTTCTCTCCTCTCTCTCTCCTCTCTCTCTGTCTCTCTGTCCTCTGTCTCTCCTCTGTCTCTCTCTGTCCTCTCTCTCTGTCCTCTCTCTCCTCTCTCTCTCTCTCCTCTCTCTCTGTCTCCTCTCTCTCTGTCTCTCTCTCTCTCTCTCTCTCCTCTCTTCCTCTGTCTCTCTTTTCACACACACACACACACACACACACACACACCTTCTCTCATATACTGTACTGTGTGGTATACCGTCCACCCCTTTCACCCACCAGACACACTCTTGTCAATCACCTCATTACCACCTCAGAGTTAGGTACCCATGTGCCAAGCTTGTATTATGTGGGGATTACAGTATAACAAAATTGACACCACTGATATCCAGGACCAGCTACTACTATCACAAGTTGTGAACTTACCCACACACACGGTCAAAATACCCTTGACCTTAACTGACTTAGCGGACCAGTACCAACCACCTCAACTATTGCCTCCTAACGGGTGTAGCACACACCTATCAGTGCTCTGGTCCCCCAGCTGCCACTACCAGCCAAGAACAGAGACCCTACATCAAGACCTATAGGCCTGGGCTGAGGTACTTAGTGTGGATGATGTGGACACCAAATAGATAAATTATACCAGCACCACCACGGAAGCTCACCACCACTTCTTCGCCGAGAAGTCCGTCAGATCACACCCAGCTGACTTGCCCTGAATCACACCTCGGATCAAAAAACTTATGCAGCAGAGAGACAGAGCCTTTTACCTAAATGACCACAACCGCTACAGGTCCCTTCGCAACCAAGTCATCTGCGAAATATGCACTGTAAAGAAGTCCCACTACTCAACCAAGTTGCAACACCTGAAGCAGACCAACAACAGTCAGTGGTAAGGTAAGCTTAAAGAACTCTGTGGACTAAACAATAAGACACACCCCCTCCCCTTCCTTAGCCATCTCACTAATGTTGAAACAGCTGAGCAAACAACCATTTCGTAACTACTGTATATGCCAGACGCCCCCGGCTTGACACAACCAGCCTCCCTACTTACCTACCAGCCCCCTTTCCCACTGACTTAGAAGAATTTGAAGTAGCAAAACTTCTGGACAAACTGAAGTTAAAGCGCTCCACCACCCCTATTGACTTACCAATGAAACTTTACAAGGAGTTCTCCCCGGAACTAGCTAAACCCCTCTGCTCCATCTTCAATGCTTCCCTCAGCCAAGCAAGATGCCCAGCTGACTGGAAGACCTCATATGTGTCACCAGTGCCCAAGTCAACCAGCCCATTGCAATCGCTCCAATACCCAGCTTAATCTGTGAAAATTTCGTACTGACATTGCCATAGATCCTCAGTAATTTGGCAATATGAAAACTTCCTCCACCACTCCCTGTCTTGTCAGCTTTCTCGACTGCATATACAATCTGGAAAAAACGAAAAACGTCTGTGGCTGTCGCCTTCACTGATTTCACCAAAGCATTTGACCTAGTCGACCACAATTTAATCATCGACCGAGCTACCACGGGTTTCGAAGAAGTCTTATACCATGACTTATAGACTTCCTCAGTGACCAATGCCAAGCCGTACGCTTCTGAAGGGCTGTCTCCACCTTTCAGTCACTCACTTGTGGCGTCCCCCAAGGCACCAAGATGGGACCGCTCTGCTTCCTTATGCTTATCAATGATGCCCTAAGAGAAACCCCTGCTCGCTGGAAATATGTTGACTCCATCATTGGGATCAGTGTCAATAACTCGGTTCCCGACAATACCGCCCTCCAGGATTTATTGAACAGTCTCCAAAATTGGGCCACCAACAACCACGTCACCATCAATCATACCAAGACTATGGTTATGCACATCAACCTCTCCGACATTGTCCCGGCCCCTTCCATTACTTTAGGCCCCAACTCACTCCAAGTTGTAGACTCCACTAAGCTCCTCGGCGTCACTATAGATAAACTAAATTGGAAAACACACGTCAGTAAAGTTATCAAATCCTCCAGTTTCCGTCTCCACCTCCTCCGCCGACTCAAGTCCCTCGAGTTCCTGCACACGAGCTCCTCAGTGTTTACACAACATTCATACTTCCCAAGCTCACCTATGCCTCCCCCACCTGGTCTTCCTCCCTAAATGCCACACAACGTAAACACCTAGAAAAAGTGCAAAAGAGGGCATGCAAGATTATTCTCTCCCCTTCCTACTCCACATATCAAGAAGCGCTCAACACACTGACCCTTTCGACTCTCACTGACCATCACCACGACCTCATCTGCAAATTTGGTAAGAAGCTTCTACACCATCCTCGACACCGGCTCCTACTACCACCTGAGATCCCTTGCCCGAGAATTGCTGTTCGACACCACAACCACATCCAGCCCATACGTGCACGAACTGATCGCTATAAGAACAGCCCAGTCCCAACCATTGTAAAAATTATCAATAACTTGTAATAGACCAGTGTATTCACTCCCAGTAAATACTACTTCTTGCACTGTCACTATGTTGAAATGCACTGTAGTTTGAGCTTTTCCCCATCTAGTTATTATATATCTTATTTGTATCACTTATGTTACTTGTATATTATTTATAATTCGAAACCCATTCCCCCAAATATGTAACTGTATATTTTCGGCCTTCTGGCTGCCAAGCTCTTTCAATAAACCGTTAATTATTATTATTATTATTTTTAGATGTCCCGGAACCACGCCCTCATCCAATTCCACGAGCCTCCACTTTACGTATTAGTCTTTCGTGGGGGACCCTGTCGAAGGTTTTGCCAAAGTCGAGGTAAACCACATCATAATCGTGTCTGTCATCCACTGATTTGAAAACCTTTGAAAATAATGATAATAGATTTGTCAGAAATGAATGCCTACTTGTGAAGCCATGTTGGGAATCAATGGCCAATTTGTGTTTCTCGAGGTGATTTCGAATTGAGTTTGAAATTATTGTTTCCAGTAATTTGCCCATAATTAAAGTTAAACTAATTGGACGGTAGTTTGTGAAAAGTGATTGTAGTGGCTACTCTCCCCTACAACTTCCAACTGAGCTCCGGCCGCACTCCGACCAGCCAATCAGCGTGCAGCAAGCTACGCCGAGAGACTAGGTCCATGCAGAGGACGTAGGGGTACGATCGCCGACCTAGTCTCGACCATCAACCTCCAGTTCAGGATCAGAGCGTTTCACACCTTACGCTTGAGTCTCTGTGATTGGTCCTCTCGCTACGCGCACCCCAAATCCTGATCCTGGTAAATTGTATAAATACGGCCATGCCTGCCCAGGGAGGACATTCTACACTCAGCTACTGGACCAGCAACATCTCTCTCAGCTCCTCACCTAGTCACTCCTACGCACTGAGCTGTACAACAATATATATACAGAAAGCGCATCGTGAGTTTCCACTTCTCGCATCGCTCCTGAACCGAGAAGACCTCCCAACAAGACCTCCTGCTGAACCCGGAACTCTGAAGACCGCCTTCTCCCCTGCGCCATTGTTGGCCATCTTCCCGGACCGGACCACCCAGGACTGTCATCGTCCACAACTACTCACGAGCGTTCTCGGTTTGTCGAGCATTAGCTTGCCCTCCCCACTGGCAGTGTGAGTGACCCACACTCCAGCTGGAGAGCAGTTATAGCGCGATATTCCCGGCGTGGTTTGAGCTCTTTTCCTTCTACTACTATTTTTCCTTTTTCGCTCTGGCCTAGGGACCTGCACCCTCAAAAAGTGTATTCGTCCTGCGGTCCCCCCTGTAACTGTTCACCTCCCTCCCAGGAGATTGTGAACACGAAAGGGGGTCGGAGCAAAACCCTCCCCAGCCGAGTCTTTCCAGGAAAACCGTGATCGTGCGGGTCCACCTGGAAAGAGGGTAGCTATCCTTATCCTTCCCAATAGGCACACTTAGCTCACGTCTATAAGTGAGCAGTCACATACACTAGGAAGTAGGCTTCCCCAATCGGGGCTCCGGGAGAGAAGCTCAGGAACCACTCTACGACCACCAGCCAGTGGGGAGTGCTGTAATTCCTCTGCTATTTACTCAAACGGAATAGGTAGGATCTAAAAAAAAAAAAAAAAAAAAAAAAAAAAAAAAAAAAACCAACGGTTATGGAGCGCGTACGTCCTCCTAACCGCGATCCCCGCCTGAACCGCCAACCTGACGACCCGAACTACGACAGGCTCCGCACTGAGAAAGCAGACCAGCTACGCGCCTTCAATGAAGCCCTGAAAAGTAAGGACAACATCACCACCTCCAACAACTCCACCACCACTGCTACCGCCACTGAGGACAGCTGGACGAAGGTAGAAAACAAGAAACGCCGACGTGCTTTTTCGGGAAACGAATGCCATCAAGCAGCCCCCAAGGCACCCATCACCACCACCAGCTCACCCTCAACGACACTGCCAAAATTCCGGATCACGAAAACGGACGCAAAAACAACATATGCCGCCGTCACAGAGATGGAAAAGCTGAATCCACTGGCCAGGTTCTCAGTGCGGCCCAACCTAAAGGGGGAGATGATTGTTCACCCCAAAGACAAGAACTCCGCCACCACCCTCGACACTTACCTGCAGAACACCACCACCGTTACTTCAACCAAGCTAGACCCCGCCCAGAAACTGATGAAGTCGGTAGTCCTCCGGTACCCAAAGGAACTACCTCTCGAACCCCTGGAGAACCACCTGAAGATTTTAAAAGCCGAGAGATGCTCTCCCATGTCCGACAAGACGGCCACCACGAAACAAGTGCTCATAACGCACTACGGCTCACCCCCCAGCACCATAGACCTCAAAACCTGGGGGACCTACGAAGTGAGGCCCTTCGTCCCAGAGCCCCTGCGGTGCTTCAGATGCCAGAAATACGGGCACCATCAGACACGGTGCACGTACAAGGAGATCTGCACAGTCTGCGCACAGAAGCACGGCACACACTCCTGCCTCACCAAGCTGAAAAATGGAGAAAAAATTGCCCCCAAGTGTGCCAACTGCGGGGGCAAACACCACGCCTGGAATCCTGGATGCTCCGAGAGAACAAGGAGGGTACAGGCAAACCGACCAGCAGCAAGACCGGCACCCACCGCCTACACACCAGCCCCACCAAGTACCTTCGTGTGGGGAACCCAGAGGCCAAAACAACCAAGACAACCTCCTCAGCCAGTCAACACCCAAAGTGCAGCCCAGTTTCCTGGCCTGACCACGGCCACACCTCGGCCACCCAAGCAGCAGACAACCACGAGACAGACAAAAGAAGCACACACCAAGGCACCAGAAGGAATGATACACGTATCAGACCTAGCCAAGGTACTGACAACCTTCGCGGAAGGCCTAGCCGGACTACTGGGCCACAAGATCCAACCCACACAGCTCCAAATACTCATGGGGAGCGTCCTCGGGCAAGTCGCCACAGCTCCAGCCACCTCAGTGGAGGAAGCCACGCCGGTCCCCACACGAGTGACAGCCGAGGTACACTCCACACCGAAGAAGGCCACCAGAGAACCCAAGATACCGAAAGCTCCCAGAAATTAAATGGACGTCTCAACTCCCCTGAACCGAACCACGGCCCAGAAGGCAAAAACCACAGAACACGAAGATATGGACCTGATCCAGCTGGAATCGAACTTGGACATCTCCATCGAGGACCACCAGAAATCTCCGATGAAACAGTGGTGGAAACCACCAGCACCCTGAACATCCTAACATGGAATGCTCAGGGCATCAAAAACAAGAAACACCTCCTACAAGAAGCAGCAGCCAAGGACAAGCTTGACATCATACTGCTACAAGAAACACTACTACAAGAACACCACTGTTTCAAATTCAGCGGTTACAAGACATACAGGAGGCATTTCACGCAGGCGTCTACAAGAGGATGCATGATCTTGGTCAAGTCAAGCATACCCTCCGCCGATGTCACGCAGCAATTTCCATGTGGGGAAAGCATCGAGACACGGGCCATCAAAGTAACCCTCCAAGAACGGGAATTAACTGTTCACAACATTTACAAGAACCCAAGGGGCTCACTGGAGGTTACTCAACTATTTGCTTCGGCCGCTGACCACGCCACACTCATAGGAGGGGATTTCAATGCACATCATCCCTTCCTAAGCTCGGCAAGCCCCACAAATGAAGACGGCCTACACCTATACACCACCTTTCAAGATACACCCGAGATCTGCCTCCTGAACACCGGTGAGCCCACCCACACTAGGGGAGGAAGGCTAGATCTAACCTTCGTCTCCAGTGCACTACAGCCTTCGGCCTCCTGGCAGATACACCCCACGCTGACCAGCGACCACTTCGCCACCCTAACAACACTGAAGGTGAACAAACTCCCCACTCCACCCCCCCCAAGATGGAGATACAATACCCAAAAGGCAGATTGGGGACTCTTCAAGAAACACCTGGCTAAGTGGCGCGAAAAATCACAGCCGTCCGGCGCAGCACCCGTGGATGAGACAACCCTCCACCACCAATTGGTCGAGGCGTTTCACCAAGCGGCAGAAGAGGCCATCCCCAAAACAAAACCCACATCAAGACAGTACAATGACTACTGGTACTACTGTCCCAGGGTGAAAGAACTCAACCACAGAGTGAACATGGCCCGAAGAAACTATAGGAGACATCCCACGGCAACAAACAGACATCTCCTGCAAGTCATAGTTAAGGACACCAGGGAAGAGAAGCAAGAAATAAAAAACGTAAGCTGGCTCAAGTGGTGCTCCGAACTCAACGAGCACACCTCCCTTGGCAAGATGTGGGCCCAGATCCGAAGGGCATCTGGGAAGGCAACACCACCACCACCAACCCATCCCAACCCAGAAGAAGAAGCCGAGAGACTTGCAAAACTGTTCACTGACCGAGCAGCAACAAAAAACCTCCCGAGACAGGCGGAGGAGACACAACGGCGTCTGCGACAGGTCAGACTCCAGACGATCGAAGAGGCCTGCAACAGTGAAGATGACACTGACAGACCATTCAACCAGCAAGAACTCCAAAAGTCGCTAAAACGAAGCAAGGACACAGCTCCAGGGGCAGACAGGATAACCTACTCCATGCTCTTTCATGCCGGTACAGCCGGACACGAGGCTCTGCTGCAAGCCATCAATGCTTCGTGGACAGCACAAAGACTCCCACCGGAATGGAAGAAGGCAGATATACAGCCCATTCCGAAGCCCAGAGAACCAGACAAGCCGAGGCCCATCTCCCTTCTCAGCTGCATAGCCAAGACGGGAGAAAGAATGGCTCTCAACCGACTCAAGTGGAAAGTAGGCAGCCCACACCCTCACATCTTTGCTTACACCGAGAACACCGGCACAGGCAACAACATCGCCGAGATACTCAGCACAGTGGACAACAAACCAGCTCTGGTGGTCTTCCTCGACCTGGAGAAAGCCTTCGAACTAGCCAATCCACTGGCCATTACAACTACGCTCGCTAAAAAAGGCGTCAAAGGAAGGTTGCTGGGGTGGATCCAGAACTACCTCACACAGAGAGAAGCACGAGTACGCTTTCAGGGAACAACCTCAAGCTACAGGGTCCACGAAAACGGAACCCCACAAGGAGGCATCCTCAGTCCAATGCTGTTCAATGTCCTGATGGAAAATCTAGTCAAGCTTCCTTTCAGACAAACAGCCAAGCTCCTATGCTATGCAGACGACTTACAGCTCATAGTAAGAGGATCGAACAGACTAGCCAACACGCAACACGCACTCCAACTTATAGAAGAGGAGTGCAACAGACTTGGACTCAAGATAAATCCAGCCAAGTCGAAAGCGATGGCCATCTGCACAGACACACCAGACAAGATGCTCTCCATACAAAACAAGCCGGTAGTCTGGACCAACGCCCACCAGTGTCTTGGAATCTGGTTTGACCAGAAACTCACCTTCAAGCCGCAACTCGAGTATCTCAGGCACAGGACGAAGAGCAGACACAATATAATGAGGTCGCTCACCAGCAAATCAGCAGGAGCAAACCTCCCTGTGCTCAAAGCCTACTACACGGCCGCCATCAGATCGCTGGTAGATTACAGTGCTCCAGCACTCATTGGACTGAGAGAAGACCAAATAGCTAAGCTAGAAGTCATTCAAAACAATGCTCTCAGGACCATGCTCGGAGCACCCATGTGGACCAGAATTTGCAATCTGCAAATGGAAACCGAGCTACCACCCCTGGCAGTACGAGTCAAGCAGGTGACAGCCGGTCTCCTCGCCAAAATCTGTAGAGCAGACAAGCCCACAGTTGCCAAGATTCGAATCAGTGCCTCCCTCCACCTCGACCACACAGTGCGAGGGGCCACCTGGTCGCACGAGGCAAGCGAGGTCATCCGACACCTGCAAGCAGAAACACTCGTCAAGAACAACCAAGACACACGAGACAATGGTTACGCTGTTCCTCCACCATGGAGCCCTCCACCAGCCACACTCAAATTTACCGACCTAGGCGATAGTAAAGCCAACCTCCAGAAGGAGGACCTCAAAAAAATAACTCTCAGAGCCATAGCCACCGAGACACCGGCTGATGCAGCATCATACTTCACAGACGGCTCGGTGGACCCAAAACATCATAGATCCGGAGCGGCCTTCTACACCCAAGGTCAGACCCTCAAATGGAGACTTTCCAATGACTGCTCCACCCTACAAACAGAACTGGTAGCAATCTTAAAGGCCCTACAACTCGCTGCAACACAACACAACAAGCCCACCATAATTCTCACGGACTCGAAATCGGCCATGCAGGCGCTGCAACACACTCAACCAAGAGACAACGTCCACATCATCACCTCGATCCTCGCACAGCTACAGGAATTCCAAAGCCAAAACCGACCAGTCGTCTTACACTGGATTCCCAGTCATGTAGGGATCGGAGGAAACGACGTGGCAGACGAAGCAGCCAAGGCAGCTACACGTTCTAGTAGCGTACACAACCAAGTTCCAGCAAGTGTGCAACAGATCAAGAATCACCTCAGAAAGACCAGCAAGCTCCACATCAAAACGAGCTTCCTTCATGCACTCAACGCCGGGTCCCAATCAGCCAAATGGTGTCTGGCGGCCACAAAAGGGGAACCACCGTTCGCTGACAAGAAAACTCCAAGACAAACCCAAGTCAGCCTTCATCGACTACGACTAGGGTACAAGTGCTCCTGGCAGATGATCGGTAATGACGTCATGGATTGCACCTACTGTCAGGAGCCTGCAGCCAACCCACTTGAACACTATCTCCTCGACTGTGAGGTCACACAAAGCCTCCGAAACAGAACTCAAATCTCCCAAGAAACACACACAACACCAGCGGCCACTCTAACCCGAAAGGCCCATACAGACCACATTCACCACCTACTCCGGGTCATCACACGATACCCACCACCCAGATAGCTTAGAAAGCATCCTCTCCCAGCAAGTGCGGGCCCCAGTTCGGGGGGCGCGCCACTCCGAAACTGACCACGTCCAAGAGTGGGGGTTGGTGGTAAGTGTCCACTGATCGGGGGTCCGCTCACACTTGCAACCTGCAGTATCCTTCCAATCTGCAGGTGGGACCACCTCCATTCCCAATCCGGTCTGGCTGCTCCTGGAGCTCCAGCCGGAACCACCAAACGGGCCGCCTATAGGCAAAGGCCCGTGTCGGACTACGGTCCGACAATCTAAACAACAACAACACAACGTGAGTTTCTATCCAACCTCATTCCTGAGTGAAGATATCTACATGTACGTACGTTTGTGTGCCCATACAAAGAGATAATAGACAACTAAAGAGAATTGACAACTGGCCACTCACAGTACGCTACATGATCAATCTCCCTTCTCGAAAATTGGTATCACATTCGCTATCGTCCATGATTCTGTCCGACTTCCCTAAAATTCCTACTTATGAATAACCTTCCCCCATAGATGCTTTCGATGATAATTTTGCTGAAAAATAAAATCCCAACCAAAATAAGAATAAAAATTAACAATAAACATTTGGCTGCACTTACCTTTATTGTAGCAAATGAACCTTGAGGTGGTGGACGACGGGGGAGGCTGCTTACACATACAGTTCAATGTATAATCACACTTATATTTAATTACACTTCATATTTATTCACACTTATATTTAGCTTCACTTATATATAGGTTCACTTATATTGTGCTTCACTTATATTTAGGTTCTTATATTTTGCTTCACTTATATTTAGGCTCACTTATAGTTATACTTATGCACTAATATATAGGTTCACTTATAGTTCACTGATATTTAGCTTCACTAATATTTAGGTTCACTTATATTTAGCTTCACTTATATTTAGCTACACTTACATTTAGCTCCACTTACAGTTACACATATATTTAGCGTTACTTATATTTAGTATGCACTTATAGTTACACTTATATTTAGGTTCACTTATAGTTTTACTTAAACACTTATATATAGGTTCACCTATAATTCACTTATATTTAGCTTCACTTATATTTAGCTACACTTATAGTTACACTTACATTTAGCTCCACATACAGTTAAACTTATATTTAGCTTTACTTATATTTAGTATGCACTTAAATCAAGCTGATGTCGTAAAATGTTACTTCACTTCAGCCCAAGCATCTCACAGGCGTCATTCAAGGAGACCACAGCATCGATTGTCACACTCTATATATTCAGTTTTTCTATAGTGGGTAGAGTTCTTAGCACCATTCCTTATCTCCCCAAGGTTATAAGTGCTTTATTTTTTTTTCATTGTATGAGCAAAAAGTAGGCGGTCAATTTGGCGCCCTTCAATCACTGTGCTGAGTGGTAGAGTGTTTCTTGGAACAGGGTCGAACCCCTTTGGCTGTGGGAAGAGGTAGTGAGGTGAGGGGTGATGCAGTGAGGTGAGGGGTGATGCAGTGAGGTGAGGGGTGATGCAGTGAGGTGAGGGGTGATGCAGTGAGGTGAGGGACAGTGAGATCTGGGGGAGAGAGGTGTGGGGGGAGTGAAGTGAAGGGTAGTGAGAGAGATGGGGGACAGTGAGGGGTGGAGGAGTGAGGGATGGCGGGTGAGGGAGAGGTAGTGAGGGATGGTGGGTGAGGGAGAAGTAGCGAGGGAGGGTGGGTGAGGGAGGGTGGGTGAGGGAGAAGTAGTGAGGGAGGGTGGGTGAGGGAGAGGTAGTGAGGGATGGTGGGTGAGGGAGAGGTAGTGAGGGATGGTGGGTGAGGGAGAAGTAGTGAGGGAGGGTGGGTGAGGGAGGGAGGGTGGGTGAGGGAGAGGTAGTGAGGGAGGGTGGGTGAGGGAGAAGTAGTGAGGGAGGGTGGGTGAGGGAGGGAGGGTGGGTGAGGGAGGGTGGGTGAGGGAGAGGTAGTGAGGGAGGGTGGGTGAGGGAGAGGTAGTGAGGGAGGGTGGGTGAGGGAGAGGTAGTGAGGGATGGTGGGTGAGGGAGAGGTAGTGAGGGATGGTGGGTGAGGGAGAAGTAGTGAGGGAGGGTGGGTGAGGGAGGGAGGGTGGGTGAGGGAGAGGTAATGAGGGAGGGTGGGTGAGGGAGAAGTAGTGAGGGAGGGTGGGTGAGGGAGGGAGGGTGGGTGAGGGAGGGTGGGTGAGGGAGAGGTAGTGAGGGAGGGTGGGTGAGGGAGAGGTAGTGAGGGAGGGTGGGTGAGGGAGAGGTAGTGAGGGATGGTTGGTGAGGGAGAGACAGTGAGGGATGGTGGGTGAGGGAGAGACAGTGAGGGATGGCGGGTGAGGGAGAGACAGTGAGGGATGGCGGGTGAGGGAGAGACAGTGAGGGATGGCGGGTGAGGGAGAGACAGTGAGGGATGGCGGGTGAGGGAGAGACAGTGAGGGATGGCGGGTGAGGGAGAGACAGTGAGGGATGGCGGGTGAGGGAGAGGTAGTGAGGGATGGTGGGTGAGGGAGAGACAGTGAGGGATGGTGGGTGAGGGAGAGACAGTGAGGGATGGCGGGTGAGGGAGAGGTAGTGAGGGATGGTTGGTGAGGGAGAAGTAGTGAGGGAGGGTGGGTGAGGGAGAAGTAGTGAGGGAGGGTGGGTGAGGGAGAGGTAGTGAGGGATGGTTGGTGAGGGAGAGACAGTGAGGGATGGCGGGTGAGGGATGGCGGGTGAGGGAGAGACAGTGAGGGATGGCGGGTGAGGGAGAGACAGTGAGGGATGGTGGGTGAGGGAGAGGTAGTGAGGGATGGTGGGTGAGGGAGAGACAGTGAGGGATGGTGGGTGAGGGAGAGACAGTGAGGGATGGTGGGTGAGGGAGAGGTAGTGAGGGATGGTGGGTGAGGGAGAGACAGTGAGGGATGGTGGGTGAGGGAGAGACAGTGAGGGATGGTGGGTGAGGGAGAGACAGTGAGGGATGGTGGGTGAGGGAGAGACAGTGAGGGAGAGGTAGTGAGGGATGGTGGGTGAGGGAGAGACAGTGAGGGATGGTGGGTGAGGGAGAGGTAGTGAGGGATGGTGGGTGAGGGAGAGACAGTGAGGGATGGTGGGTGAGGGAGAGGTAGTGAGGGATGGCGGGTGAGGGAGAGACAGTGAGGGATGGTGGGTGAGGGAGAGACAGTGAGGGATGGTGGGTGAGGGAGAGACAGTGAGGGATGGCGGGTGAGGGAGAGACAGTGGGGGATGGTGGGTGAGGGAGAGACAGTGAGGGATGGCGGGTGAGGGAGAGGTAGTGAGGGATGGTGGGTGAGGGAGAAGTAGTGAGGGAGGGTGGGTGAGGGAGGGAGGGTGGGTGAGGGAGAGGTAGTGAGGGAGGGTGGGTGAGGGAGAGGTAGTGAGGGAGGGTGGGTGAGGGAGAGGTAGTGAGGGAGGGTGGGTGAGGGAGAGGTAGTGAGGGATGGCGGGTGAGGGAGAGGTAGTGAGGGAGGGTGGGTGAGGGAGAGGTAGTGAGGGAGGGTGGGTGAGGGAGAGGTAGTGAGGGAGGGTGAGTGAGGGAGAGGTAGTGAGGGAGGGTGGGTGAGGGAGAGGTAGTGAGGGAGGGTGGGTGAGGGAGAGGTAGTGAGGGAGGGTGGGTGAGGGAGAGGTAGTGAGGGAGGGTGGGTGAGGGAGAGGTAGTGAGGGAGGGTGGGTGAGGGAGAGGTAGTGAGGGAGGGTGGGTGAGGGAGAGGTAGTGAGGGAGGGTGGGTGAGGGAGAGGTAGTGAGGGAGGGTGGGTGAGGGAGAGGTAGTGAGGGATGGTGGGTGAGGGAGAGACAGTGAGGGATGGTGGGTGAGGGAGCGACAGTGAGGGATGGTGGGTGAGGGAGAGACAGTGAGGGATGGCGGGTGAGGGAGAGGTAGTGAGGGAGGGTGGGTGAGGGAGAGGTAGTGAGGGAGGGTGGGTGAGGGAGAGGTAGTGAGGGAGGGTGGGTGAGGGAGAGGTAGTGAGGGATGGTGGGTGAGGGAGAGACAGTGAGGGATGGTGGGTGAGGGAGAGACAGTGAGGGATGGTGGGTGAGGGAGAGGTAGTGAGGGATGGTGGGTGAGGGAGAGACAGTGAGGGATGGTGGGTGAGGGAGAGACAGTGAGGGATGGTGGGTGAGGGAGAGACAGTGAGGGATGGTGGGTGAGGGAGAGACAGTGAGGGATGGCGGGTGAGGGAGAGGTAGTGAGGGATGGTGGGTGAGGGAGAGACAGTGAGGGATGGTGGGTGAGGGAGAGGTAGTGAGGGATGGTGGGTGAGGGAGAGGTAGTGAGGGATGGCGGGTGAGGGAGAGACAGTGAGGGATGGCGGGTGAGGGAGAGACAGTGAGGGATGGCGGGTGAGGGAGAGACAGTGAGGGATGGCGGGTGAGGGAGAGACAGTGAGGGATGGCGGGTGAGGGAGAGACAGTGAGGGATGGCGGGTGAGGGAGAGACAGTGAGGGATGGTGGGTGAGGGAGAGGTAGTGAGGGATGGCGGGTGAGGGAGAGACAGTGAGGGATGGCGGGTGAGGGAGAGGTAGTGAGGGATGGCGGGTGAGGGAGAGACAGTGAGGGATGGCGGGTGAGGGAGAGACAGTGAGGGATGGTGGGTGAGGGAGAGACAGTGAGGGATGGTGGGTGAGGGAGAGACAGTGAGGGATGGCGGGTGAGGGAGAGACAGTGAGGGATGGTGGGTGAGGGAGAGACAGTGAGGGATGGCGGGTGAGGGAGAGACAGTGAGGGATGGTGGGTGAGGGAGAGACAGTGAGGGATGGCGGGTGAGGGAGAGAGTGAGGGATGGTGGGTGAGGGAGAGACAGTGAGGGATGGCGGGTGAGGGAGAGACAGTGAGGGATGGTGGGTGAGGGAGAGACAGTGAGGGATGGCGGGTGAGGGAGAGACAGTGAGGGATGGTGGGTGAGGGAGAGACAGTGAGGGATGGTGGGTGAGGGAGAGACAGTGGGGATGGTGGGTGAGGGAGAGACAGTGAGGGATGGTGGGTGAGGGAGAGACAGTGAGGGATGGTGGGTGAGGGAGAGACAGTGAGGGATGGCGGGTGAGGGAGAGACAGTGAGGGATGGCGGGTGAGGGAGAGACAGTGAGGGATGGTGGGTGAGGGAGAGACAGTGAGGGATGGTGGGTGAGGGAGAGACAGTGAGGGATGGCGGGTGAGGGAGAGACAGTGAGGGATGGCGGGTGAGGGAGAGACAGTGAGGGATGGCGGGTGAGGGAGAGACAGTGAGGGATGGTGGGTGAGGGAGAGACAGTGAGGGATGGTGGGTGAGGGAGAGACAGTGAGGGATGGTGGGTGAGGGAGAGACAGTGAGGGATGGTGGGTGAGGGAGAGACAGTGAGGGATGGTGGGTGAGGGAGAGACAGTGAGGGATGGTGGGTGAGGGAGAGACAGTGAGGGATGGTGGGTGAGGGAGAGACAGTGAGGGATGGTGGGTGAGGGAGAGACAGTGAGGGATGGCGGGTGAGGGAGAGACAGTGAGGGATGGTGGGTGAGGGAGAGGTAGTGAGGGATGGTGGGTGAGGGAGAGACAGTGAGGGATGGTGGGTGAGGGAGACAGTGAGGGATGGCGGGTGAGGGAGAGACAGTGAGGGATGGCGGGTGAGGGAGAGACAGTGGGGGATGGCGGGTGAGGGAGAGACAGTGAGGGATGGTGGGTGAGGGAGAGACAGTGAGGGATGGTGGGTGAGGGAGAGACAGTGAGGGATGGTGGGTGAGGGAGAGACAGTGAGGGATGGTGGGTGAGGGAGAGGTAGTGAGGGATGGTGGGTGAGGGAGAGACAGTGAGGGATGGTGGGTGAGGGAGAGACAGTGAGGGATGGTGGGTGAGGGAGAGAGAGTGAGGGATGGCGGGTGAGGGAGAGACAGTGAGGGATGGCGGGTGAGGGAGAGGTAGTGAGGGATGGCGGGTGAGGGAGAGACAGTGAGGGATGGTGGGTGAGGGAGAGACAGTGAGGGATGGTGGGTGAGGGAGAGACAGTGAGGGATGGTGGGTGAGGGAGAGACAGTGAGGGATGGTGGGTGAGGGAGAGACAGTGAGGGATGGTGGGTGAGGGAGAGACAGTGAGGGATGGTGGGTGAGGGAGAGACAGTGAGGGATGGTGGGTGAGGGAGAGGTAGTGAGGGATGGTGGGTGAGGGAGAGACAGTGAGGGATGGTGGGTGAGGGAGAGACAGTGAGGGATGGTGGGTGAGGGAGAGACAGTGAGGGATGGTGGGTGAGGGAGAGGTAGTGAGGGATGGTGGGTGAGGGAGAGACAGTGAGGGATGGTGGGTGAGGGAGAGACAGTGAGGGATGGTGGGTGAGGGAGAGACAGTGAGGGATGGTGGGTGAGGGAGAGACAGTGAGGGATGGTGGGTGAGGGAGAGGTAGTGAGGGATGGTGGGTGAGGGAGAGACAGTGAGGGATGGTGGGTGAGGGAGAGGTAGTGAGGGATGGTGGGTGAGGGAGAGACAGTGAGGGATGGTGGGTGAGGGAGAGGTAGTGAGGGATGGTGGGTGAGGGAGAGACAGTGAGGGATGGTGGGTGAGGGAGAGACAGTGAGGGATGGCGGGTGAGGGAGAGACAGTGAGGGATGGTGGGTGAGGGAGAGACAGTGAGGGATGGTGGGTGAGGGAGAGACAGTGAGGGATGGTGGGTGAGGGAGAGACAGTGAGGGATGGTGGGTGAGGGAGAGACAGTGAGGGATGGTGGGTGAGGGAGAGGTAGTGAGGGATGGTGGGTGAGGGAGAGACAGTGAGGGATGGTGGGTGAGGGAGAGACAGTGAGGGATGGTGGGTGAGGGAGAGACAGTGAGGGATGGCGGGTGAGGGAGAGACAGTGAGGGATGGCGGGTGAGGGAGAGACAGTGAGGGATGGTGGGTGAGGGAGAGACAGTGAGGGATGGTGGGTGAGGGAGAGGTAGTGAGGGATGGTGGGTGAGGGAGAGACAGTGAGGGATGGTGGGTGAGGGAGAGACAGTGAGGGATGGTGGGTGAGGGAGAGACAGTGAGGGATGGCGGGTGAGGGAGAGACAGTGAGGGATGGCGGGTGAGGGAGAGACAGTGAGGGATGGTGGGTGAGGGAGAGACAGTGAGGGATGGTGGGTGAGGGAGAGACAGTGAGGGATGGCGGGTGAGGGAGAGACAGTGAGGGATGGTGGATGAGGGAGAGACAGTGAGGGATGGTGGGTGAGGGAGAGACAGTGAGGGATGGTGGGTGAGGGAGAGACAGTGAGGGATGGCGGGTGAGGGAGAGACAGTGGGGGATGGTGGGTGAGGGAGAGACAGTGAGGGATGGCGGGTGAGGGAGAGGTAGTGAGGGATGGTGGGTGAGGGAGAAGTAGTGAGGGAGGGTGGGTGAGGGAGGGAGGGTGGGTGAGGGAGAGGTAGTGAGGGAGGGTGGGTGAGGGAGAGGTAGTGAGGGAGGGTGGGTGAGGGAGAGGTAGTGAGGGAGGGTGGGTGAGGGAGAGGTAGTGAGGGAGGGTGGGTGAGGGAGAGGTAGTGAGGGATGGCGGGTGAGGGAGAGGTAGTGAGGGAGGGTGGGTGAGGGAGAGGTAGTGAGGGAGGGTGGGTGAGGGAGAGGTAGTGAGGGAGGGTGGGTGAGGGAGAGGTAGTGAGGGAGGGTGGGTGAGGGAGAGGTAGTGAGGGAGGGTGGGTGAGGGAGAGGTAGTGAGGGATGGTGGGTGAGGGAGAGACAGTGAGGGATGGTGGGTGAGGGAGCGACAGTGAGGGATGGTGGGTGAGGGAGAGACAGTGAGGGATGGCGGGTGAGGGAGAGGTAGTGAGGGAGGGTGGGTGAGGGAGAGGTAGTGAGGGAGGGTGGGTGAGGGAGAGGTAGTGAGGGAGGGTGGGTGAGGGAGAGGTAGTGAGGGATGGTGGGTGAGGGAGAGACAGTGAGGGATGGTGGGTGAGGGAGAGACAGTGAGGGATGGTGGGTGAGGGAGAGACAGTGAGGGATGGTGGGTGAGGGAGAGACAGTGAGGGATGGTGGGTGAGGGAGAGACAGTGAGGGATGGCGGGTGAGGGAGAGGTAGTGAGGGATGGTGGGTGAGGGAGAGACAGTGAGGGATGGTGGGTGAGGGAGAGACAGTGAGGGATGGCGGGTGAGGGAGAGACAGTGAGGGATGGTGGGTGAGGGAGAGACAGTGAGGGATGGTGGGTGAGGGAGAGGTAGTGAGGGAGGGTGGGTGAGGGAGAGACAGTGAGGGAGGGTGGGTGGGTGAGGGAGAGACAGTGAGGGATGGCGGGTGAGGGAGAGACAGTGAGGGATGGTGGGTGAGGGAGAGACAGTGAGGGATGGTGGGTGAGGGAGAGACAGTGAGGGATGGCGGGTGAGGGAGAGACAGTGAGGGATGGCGGGTGAGGGAGAGACAGTGAGGGATGGTGGATGAGGGAGAGGTAGTGAGGGATGGTGGGTGAGGGAGAAGTAGTGATGGATGGTGGGTGAGGGAGAAGTAGTGAGGGAGGGTGGGTGAGGGAGAGACAGTGAGGGATGGTGGGTGAGGGAGAGACAGTGAGGGATGGCGGGTGAGGGAGAGACAGTGAGGGATGGTGGATGAGGGAGAGGTAGTGAGGGAGAGGTAGTGAGGGAAGGGGGGTGAGGGAGAGGTAGTGAGGGATGGTGGGTGAGGGAGAGACAGTGAGGGATGGTGGGTGAGGGAGAGACAGTGAGGGATGGTGGGTGAGGGAGAGACAGTGAGGGATTGCGGGTGAGGGAGAGACAGTGAGGGATGGCGGGTGAGGGAGAGGCAATGAGGGATTGAGGGGCGGGGCTGGGCTGGGCTGGGCGGGGCTGGGCTGGGCTGGGCGGGGCTGGGCTGGGCGGGGCTGGGCGGGGTTGTCCTCTCGCCCGCATGTGCCCATCACCGCCACAACAACATCCTGCCTCACTTTCCCGCTCTTCCTGGGTGCCTCACCACAATATACATTCACTGTACACACGTGGAGTGGGTGTACACATGTGGAGTGAGTGTACACATGTGAGGGGGGAAGTACGTTTGTGGAATATCGAGTGATGATAATCCCTTGATTAATACCCCATGACCCCTGATACTCTTACAATAGCCAATTATCGGTGTTGGGAAATGTGGTTATAAAGGTGTGTTCGTCGCTAACAAGACTTCTTAAAGGTGCAGAGCTACCATACTACTACATTACCATATTACACTACTTCCACACTACCATCACCACATTGCCACACTACTACCACCACCACCACCACATTACCACACTACTACCACCACCACATTACCACACTACTACCACCACCACATTACACTACTTCCACACTACCATACTACACTACTTCCACATTCCCACCACAGTACCATACTACCACCATACTACAGTACTTCCACATTACCACACTATCACCATACCACCACGGTACCATACTACAAGGGCGGATCCAGGGGGGGGGGGGGGGGGGCCGGACCCCCCTTTTCACCAGAAAATTACAATAGTTTTCTTGTTAATACAATATTTTACACAGGCATTTTTGTAGAGTAAAAAGTATTGCCTTCAGAATATCTCCTAATATCAATTATGCATGGGTTCAAAATGGCCTTAAAGTGTCCATGGTATTGGTCAGATGGGTCGGCTCCCAGCGTTCACCATGTTCCCCCACCCACAACTTCCTGGACCCCCCTTTTGATATTCCTGGATCCACCCCCTGTACTACCACACTATCATACTACCACACTATCATACTACCACATTATCATACTACCACACTATCATGCTACCACACTATCAGGACTACCACACTATCATACTACCACACTATCATACAACCAAACTATCATACTACCACACTATCATACTACCACACTATCATACTACCACACTATCATACAACCACAATATCATACTACCACACTATCATGCTACCACACTATCATGCTACCACACTATCATACTACCACACTATCATACTACCACACTATCATGCTACCACACTATCATGCTACCACACTATCATGCTACCACAATATCATACTACCACACTATCATGCCACCACAATATCATGCTACCACAATATCATGCTACCACACTATCATACTACCACACTATCATACTACCACACTATCATACTACCACACTATCATGCTACCACACTATCATGCTACCACACTATCATGCTACCACACTATCATACTACCACACTATCATGCTACCACAATATCATGCTACCACAATATCATGCTACCACAATATCATGCTACCATAATATCATACAACATTGCCATCCTACCATAAATATACAAACTGGGGTTATATGATGGGTGCCCTACTGAAGCTCAGAGGCTCAAGTACAGAAAACTGTAAGATATAGTAACTTCTTTGGAGTAAAGATTGTGAACTCTTGGAATGTCCTGCCAGAAAATGTTGTGACGGCAACAAGTGTGAGCTCTTTTAAACCCACACATGTTTAGCTACATTGAAGAAATGAAGAGCCCACACATGTCCAGTACTCAATAATAGCGTGTAAAGAACTGACCGGCCAGTGAGGGAGTTGGCAATGAATGGTTGTCAAGGGCAGTTGGTGTCAACGGCCGTCTTGACAGATATTGCAAGTCAATATCAGTCCCATTCATTGATAACTGGGACAACTTCTACGGCAGAAGGGACCTTTATGCTAGGGATGGGGTGCATCTGTCTAGGGATGGAGTGGCTACCCTGGCTGGGACTCTCGAAAGGGCAGTCCAAAAGATGTCGAAGTCTTTAAACTGCTAGGGGAACATGTGAGCACAGGGGTGGAGGAGACTGCAGTGGGAGCGGGTAAACAAAGTGAATGGTTACAGGGAAATAGTGTTAGGAATGACGACAAAACTAAATTAGACAGCGAGTTAAAACCTAAACGCGGCAAAGGGAGGACTCAGAACACGACTAACTTAAATGTCTACTACACGAACAGTAGAAGTATGAGAAACAAAATGGATGATATTAGGGCCTTGGTGTGTACCGAAAAAAATCGATATACTAGCATTCACTGAAACATGGATCAACCTAGACTCACGTGAGTTACCTGTCAAATACCAAATTGCAGGTTACAAATTATTCCATACCGATAGGCAGATTAGGAAAGGAGGCGGAGTAGCAATCTATGTCAGGGATAATCTGAAGTGTGAAATAAATGAGGAAATAAAAACTGAGCGGAATACAGAAACAATTTGGATAGAATTAATCGACGGTAGGGAAAAATTAATCACAGGAGTAATATATAGACCTCCCAATCTTGATAGAGTCAATGAGCGACTTACCTGGGATGAAATGCGCAGGGCTTCCATACACAACAAAGTCGTATAGTAGGCGACTTTAACCTTGGCCAAATAGATTGGACTGACCTTACAGGTTACTCAGAATCAGAGGATTTTCTCGAGACGATCCAGGATTGTTTTCTAAGTCAACATATAACCGAACCCACCCGGGGTAATAATATACTCGATTTAGTTCTGTCGAACAGACAAAATCTCATTAGTAATGTCGAGGTAGGGAATGAACTTGCAAACAGCGATCACAAAGAAATTAGATTCCAGTTAGATTTTCAGGGCAGCCGTAAGGAAAATTCCACAAAAGTCCCAGATTTCAGAGGGGCAAACTTTGATAGTTTGAAGAGGCAGTTGAGAGAAGGGGCATCATGCTTGGGGGTGAACTACTTGGACCTGACGGTTGAAACCAACCTGATAACGAGATCTGAGGTTACCGAGTTCCACGACAATTTAAATAATGAGTTACTCAATGCACAAAGGCAGAACATACCATACAAAAAACTCAGATCAAACAACAATGACCCTAAATGGATAAATAATTATTTAAAGAACATTATTGGTCAAAGGAAGGCTATAGGTAGGAGGATAAATCGTGGCAAAATTTACCTCCGGGATTATTATATGGTATTGGCCGGTAGGGTTAAGACCGAGATAAGGAAAGCAAAGAGGAAAAATGAGCTGAGGATAGCAAGGGAGGCGAAGACAAACCCCAAGGGATTCTATCAAATGTATCAAACTGTAACACGAGAAAAGATTGGACCAATACTGTACAGTCAGATACCAGCGAGCTAACTGATAACGATGGAGAAATGAGCAATAATCTGAATAAATATTTTTCAACAGTTGTCACCACCGAAAATTTAAACATGATACCCGAGGCACCGACTCTATTCAGAGATAGTGAAGAAAACAAATTAAGCGAGATAGTAGTGACTAGTAACGATGTTAGTAAGCAAATAGACAAACTAAAGCCTAATAAGTCACCTGGTCCCGATGAGATATTTGCCAGAGTATTAAAGGAATGTAAGAAAGAGCTTAGTATGCCCTTAGCAAAGTTGTTTAACATGTCATTAAAAACAGGTGTAGTACTAGAATCCTGGAGGATAGCAAATGTAATACCGATTTTCAAGAAGGGGGATAGATCACTATCCTCTAACTACTGTCCAATTAGTCTAACACCAATTGTAGGCAAATTACTGGAAGCAATCATTTCAAACTCTATTCGAAACCACCTGGAGAAGCACAAATTGATCAATGATTCCCAGCATGGCTTCACAAGCGAGCGTTCATGTCTAACTAATCTATTAACATTCTTTTCATCAGTTTTCGAATCGGTGGACGAGGGGCACAATTATGATGTGGTATATCTCGACTTTGGCAAAGCCTTCGACAGAGTCCCCCACGAAAAACTAATAAGAAAGGTAGAAGCACATGGCATTAAAGGTAATATTCTAATATGGATTAGGGCGTGGTTACAGGACAGGAAAGAGCGAGTGAGCGTTAACGGCACTAAATTCCATTGGAGCAACGTCACTAGTGGAGTTCCCTAAGGCTCAGTACTTGGACCATTATTATTATTATATACAAAAACGACATAGATATCGGCATAGACAGCAACATAAGTAAATTTGCTGATGACACTAAAATAGGACTTGTAATTAAATCTGACGAGGACTCCGCAAAACTACAGGGAGATATAAAAATTTTTTTCGAAGGGTCTGAAAAATGGCAGATGAAATTCAATATGGACAAATGTAAAGTACTCAGTATAGGAGATGTAAACAGGGAAACCAGTTACCAGATGAACAACGATGCCATTGAGAAATCCGACTGCGAGAGAGATTTAGGAGTAATGGAATCTTAAGCCAAGCAAACAACGTGTTTTTGCTCGTAACAAGGCTAATAAGGTACTTGGGTTCATACAAAGGAGTGTTAGTTACAAGACTAGCGAGGTCATCTTAAGATTATATCTAGCGCTTGTGAGACCTCACTTGGATTACGCAGTTCAGTTCTGGTCACCGCATTACAGAATGGATATAGAATCCTTGGAAAGAATTCAGAGGAGAATGACAAGAGTAATCCCTGGCATTAGGAACCTTGAGTAGAGACAGGTTAAAGCATCTTAATTTGCACTCCCTCGAGAGACGTAGAGTGAGGGGCGATATGATAGATCTGTATAAATGGAAGTCAGGGCTAAAGAAAGGGGACATTTCAAAGGTACTCAAACTATCCAACCAAGAGCGAACTCGTAACAATGTTTTTAAATTAGACAAATTTAGATTTAGGCGGGAAATAGGTAAACACTGGTTTGGAAAGAGAGTAGTGGATGAATGGAACAAGTTACCAAATATCATCATTAACTCCAATACGCTGGACAGCTTCAAACACAGGTTGGATGCTTATATGAGCAATAGGGGTTGGGTGTAAATGGGACTGCCCAGTATGGGCCAATAGGCCCGCTGCAGTTTCCTCCATTCTTATGTTCTTATGTTGATGGTGGGCGGCAGGGCTTGATGGTGGACGTCAAGGCTTGATGGTGGGCAGCAGGGTTTGATGGTGGGCGGCATGTTTGATGGTGGGCGGCAGGGTTTGATGGTGGGCGGCAGGGTTTGATGGTGGGCGGCATGTTTGATGGTGGGCGGCAGGGTTTGATGGTGGGCGGCAGGGTTTGATGGTGGGCGGCAGGGTTTGATGGTGGGCGGCAGGGTTTGATGGTGGGCGGCAGGGTTTGATGGTGGGCGGCAGGGTTTGATGGTGGGCGGCAGGGCTTGATGTTAAGTTGCAGGAGTTGAAGGTGGGTAGCAGGGGTGGGTGGCAGGGCTTGAGGTGAGTGGCTGGGTTTGAGGTGAGTGGCAGGGCTTGAGATAGGTGGCAGGGCTTGAAATGGGTGGCAGAGCGTGGTGGTGGGCGGCATGATCAGGATGACGTTACATATATCAAGGGCGGCACCACAATCTTTGCATCCTGACTGGTGGGCCTGACTGATGGACCTGACTGGTGGACCTGACTGATGGCCCTGACTGGTGGACCTGGCTTGTAGGTACGATTGTGGACCTAACTGATGGACCTGACTTGTAGGCATGTGTGTGGACCTGACTGGTGGACCTGACTTGTAGGCATGATTGTGGACCTGACTAATGGACCTGAATGGTGGATCTGACTGATAGGCATGACTGGTAGCCATGACTGGTGGACTAACACACACACACACGAGCTAAAGAGAGAGAAGTCATAATATCCTGAGTTCAGTGAATCTGTCAGGGGACGGGGTCATGTGGACAACATCGGACCCATCAATAACGAAGCCCTTTCCTGTTATGTACTCGCCGCTCATATTGGCCGGTCACCGTTGTCAATCATTCCACACACAGTATAGTATACTGTATATTCCTCGAGTTATTATTTATAATCAAGAAATTCCCAGAACAGTTTTTGAAAATACGTCATATCTACTGGAGGATGAAATAGGCTAGGGAGAGGGAGTTAGCGCACGCGCACACACACACACAGATCCTGATTATTATATTGATAAATACTAGTGAGGAGATGAGGAAAGGGAAGGAAACGTACTGGCCTAGGATACTGCCTTATTGGCGCCAAATACTTCCTCATCCCAGGAGGTCTGAGAATTGTGTGTGTGTGTGTGTGTGGAGGTAGCAGGAGTGTCCACTTGTGGTATGAGCCAGTTTATATCGACGCTGAGTGGCCGGTGGTGGTGAGTGGCCCAATGGGGGTGAGTTTGTATTGCCTCGCCCCATCGTTACAGCCCAGCCAGTGGTGATGGTGGTGGTTGTTTATCACGTGCAGTTATAGGTGTTCTCATTTCGTTAAAGGTGTTCACGAAATGTTGATAAAGTGTCTACAGAGATCTTAGAAAAGTTTTACAAAGTCCTTCGTCGTAAGATTTCTAAAAAAGTTCTTCAGGATCTTCTTCTAGGGCCTTCCCCCTCCCCAAATCCACTGCCCTCCGTAGGATCAACTTTATTACGGTTCACTACACTTTTCTGATTGAAACCTTTAGTTAAGGAGTGGAAACCTTTAAAGCTGACAGACAGAATAAGTGTTCACCTAATACCTTTGTTATCAGATGACTGGTACACACTGTAAAGAGGTACAAATACTGACTTAACTAAAGTGGTAGAAATATTAATGTTAACTTAAGTGGAAGAAATGCTAACTGTTAACTAAAGTGGCAGAAATACTGACTTAACTAAAGTGGTATAAATACTAACTGTTACCGAAAGTAGAAGATGTACTAACTGTTAACTAAAGTGGAAGAAATACTAACTGTTAACTAAAGTGATACAAATACTAACTGTTAACTAAAGTGATACAAATACTAACTTAACTAAAGTGGAAGAAATACTAACTGTTAACTGAAGTGGTAGAAATATTAACTGTTAACAAAAGTGGTAGAAATATTAACTCACTGAAGTGGTAGAAATATTAATTGTTAACTAAAGTGGGAGAAATATTAACTGTTAACTGAAGTGGAATAAATACCGACTGTTAACTGAAGTGGTAGAAATACTAACTTAACTGAAGTGGTAGAAATACTAACTTAACTAAAGTGGTAGAAATACTGTTAACTAAAGTGGTAGAAATACTAACTGTTAACTAAAGTGGTAGAAATACTAACTGTTAACTAAAGTGGTAGAAATACTAACTTAACTTAAGTGGTAGAAATACAAACTTAACTAAAGTGGTAGAAATACAAACTTAACTAAAGTGGTAGAAATACTGTTAACTAAAGTGGTAGAAATACTAACTGTTAACTAAAGTGGTAGAAATACTAACTTAACTAAAGTGGTAGAAATACTAACTTAACTAAAGTGGTAGAAATACTAACTTAACTAAAGTGGTAGAAATACTGTTAACTAAAGTGGTAGAAATACTAACTGTTAACTAAAGTGGTAGAAATACTAACTGTTAACTAAAGTGGTAGAAATACTAACTTAACTAAAGTGGTAGAAATACTAACTTAACTAAAGTGGTAGAAATACTAACTGTTAACTAAAGTGGTAGAAATACTAACTGTTAACTAAAGTGGTAGAAATACTAACTTAACTAAAGTGGTAGAAATACTAACTTAACTAAAGTGGTAGAAATACAAACTTAACTAAAGTGGTAGAAATACTAACTGTTAACTAAAGTGGTAGAAATACTAACTTAACTAAAGTGGTAGAAATACTAACTTAACTAAAGTGGTAGAAATACTAACTGTTAACTAAAGTGGTAGAAATACTAACTGTTAACTAAAGTGGTAGAAATACTAACTTAACTAAAGTGGTAGAAATACAAACTTAACTAAAGTGGTAGAAATACTAACTTAACTAAAGTGGTAGAAATACTAACTTAACTAAAGTGGTAGAAATACTAACTGTTAACTAAAGTGGTAGAAATACTAACTTAACTAAAGTGGTAGAAATACTAACTGTTAACTAAAGTGGTAGAAATACTAACTGTTAACTAAAGTGGTAGAAATACTAACTTAACTAAAGTGGTAGAAATACTAACTGTTAACTAAAGTGGTAGAAATACTGTTAACTAAAGTGGTAGAAATACTAACTTAACTAAAGTGGTAGAAATACTAACTTAACTAAAGTGGTAGAAATACTAACTTAACTAAAGTGGTAGAAATACTAACTTAACCAAAGTGGTAGAAATACTGTTAACTAAAGTGGAAGAAATATAAACTGTTAACTAAAGTGGTAGAAATACTAACTTAACTAAAGTGGAAGAAATACTAACTGTTAACTAAAGTGGTAGAAATACTAACTTAAATAAAGTGGTAGATATTTAAATGATAATAAATACTGACTCAACTTAAGTGGCACAGATAGTAACAATTAACTCAAAGTGGCTGAGGAACTAATAGTTATCTTCTTTTATTAGTGTGGTCAGAACAGCAGTGAGTGCCAGAGGTCATGGTGAGGTTAAACTTACTTAGCTGGGTGACATCAGTGGCACTAATTGTCACTCATATGTTGGCAGGTGAGTTGTCGCTCCCTTACATCCTCACTCATCATCCTGGTAGGTGTCCGTCATTATCATCCTGGTAGGCGTGTTATCATCCTGGTAGGTGTCCGTCATTATCATCCTGGTAGGCGTGTTATCATCCTGGTCACCACTCGCCACCTCATCATCCTAGCTGTAGACATCATACGTGTGAGTTACTATTCCAGAGTTTTCCTCCTTGCAGGTTCTATACTAAAAGATACATTATATTTGACATGTTACTCTCCTGAACTATAGAATTGGTCGTGTTTACAAAATATATGGTGGCCACTATCCCGGTCGGCAATTCAGCTTATTTAATAATAATATCACTATACTCGCCGTGTTGTTAGTGTTGATATATTGTACAGGAGTGTGACCTGCATTGCAAAATGGTTTGGGTTTTATCTTAAAAATGGTAAATTTAAGTTGTATATTTTTTTCTGGGACACTATCCTCCACGATCATGAAACCTATGCAGTGTTGGAACCTACAGTAACTAAAGGCGTTTATTGTAAGGCGTTTTCGATTTACAGAATAGCCAACGCATTATCTATTCTGTAGGCAAAGAAGCTACTTTAGAGCTGTGCGCATGGAACCTTCAGAGGGAAGAGCTAACACCTCGATCAGGTATTAAGCCTTTTGCAGTGACCAAGACGCCCGAATAGCTAATAACCAATCAGGGAGTTTCTCCCACGTACACGCTGTGTAAATATGCGGATCATGGCCGCGTATGGAGAATATTTTGATTAATATTGAAGAGTTGTGGGCATGTAAGACAACAAAAAGCTGTGATATAATAATAAAAATAATTCTACATACGGTAGTATATTGGATAGGATCTAAAGCAAAGTGCATGGCGTGAACGAATTGAAAAGGATTTCGCCTTGTTGAAACCAATTTTGGTTCCGCCCATTTTTACGTGGGTGCTGTCCGATTTCATTAGTCGTTGGTGAATTTTGTGTAAAACATTGCGAATTGCTCAAATATGATTAAAACTTTAACATAATTACTCATAAGATACTTTAAGGGTGAACAAGTTGATTAAAGTTCAGTAAATGCAAAAAATAATACTTAAACGAGCCTGAAATTCTTCGTATTGCGTGTTTATGTATGCGAACAGCTGTAAACAATGTAGCAGGGAAACGAGAGCGTACGTCGTGTGGTTTAAAGCTCCCACCCGAGTCCGGACCTTTACAACGGGCCCGATATTTTGTGTTCTTATTTATTGTTGAGTGACTTTTTTCCTTTTTTTTGTCTTACTTTCCACAATTTTCCATATATTTTCTTCACTATTTCTTTGAAAAACTGTATGTCTTGACTGCAAGAAAGCTTGCTTACTAAAGCCTAGACACGGAAGATAGGAAAGAGACCTCCTTGACGTGTGACACACAAACAGTGAAGTTTTGCTGTAAACTCGCTAGATGGCTCTGCCAAGGATTGTCGTCTGACAACGTTTATATAATGTTTGGGAGATTCAACACACATAGAGCATTATATTATTCAAATATATGTCTGAACAAGTTAACAATTGACATCTTGAAGTATCTAGCAACAATATGCATCTGGAAATGCCTGACTGCTGAAATTTCAAAAGATGACATCAGTGTTCGACAGCACATTTTATGCTGTGATTAGGGTATATAGTCTTTGACCTTTTGACCGAGAACAGATTGTAAACAAACGCTGACATGCGGTGGGGGCGGGACATTATAATGGGTACGTCGGGGTATAATGGACTACCTACCCCTGGATGCACAAGCCGTTGACATAATGTGGGGGCCATATTTTATTTATATTAAACAAAGAAATTTAGATTATGTTATTTAGGACTGGGTTGGTCAGATTCAGGGTTGAGGAGTAGTCAAGTATATTCACTTCACTACAGTACTGAACTAGCATTTCTTGTACTTTGTTTTTACTCAAGTACTCTCACGTACACTCAAGTATCTTGAGTAAAATTAAGAATAAATTATCAACTTTTACTCAACTAAGTTTCTTTTATAAGACTGTTGTTACATTTGAAAAGAAAAAGGTTTCTGGATGCCATGAGGATGTCTTGTTTACATCAACTGACCCACCAGTGTGACTTCTTAAGCAAACCAATCACAAGCGGACCGGTGGAAGTTGTTTGGACACACTTCCTAGCCCCCATTAGTCCCTGTTCACCTAGCAGTAAAGTAGGTACCTGTTGTAAGTCGAAAGTTGCGAATTCGTATTCAGGGACAAGTTGTTGGAGCCTCCAATAACTTGATGACATAAACCACTGACTCTTCAGGCTTCTACGCCCTTAACTCATGAGACAAAGGCAAGTACGAACTTAGAATGCTTCCCTGTTGGGCACTGTAAACGCTTTTGCGCTTCACCTTGCACAAGGATGTAGGGGAGTGACCACCCCCCCCCCCCACCAAAAAAAAAAAAAAAAAAAAAAAAAAAAAAAAAAAAAATCACAAGCGGCAATGTCTCCTGTAATGCGAAGAAGAAACGCAGAGCCATATCCAATCCAGTGTTGACCTGTGAGCTTCATCCCGCTGTGGACATGTCCAGCTTGAAAAATCACCCATGGCCTTAGTTGGAAGAGTTATTTTCACTGAAAACTATGGTGGGAAATTGATTAAGTTGCAATGCCACTATGCAAGCCAAAAGTAGTGGAGTTTAGTGCATTCAAGAGTTGCACCAACCATGAGACTCAAGAGTTAGCTGGATTAGGTTCGGTTAAGTTAGGTTAAGTAAGGCTGGGTTAGGTAAGGCTGGGTTAGGTAAGGTTAGGTTAGGTTTCTGTTCAGTATAATGTATTATCATCGTTCCTTCTCCTTGATGCGGTGTGCGGAGTAGCGGACGGCGTAGCGCTAGAGCGAGGCACCATCACCACCTACCACACCTCTGCCCTTCTTCACCACACCGTCACCATCACCTGCCATGTCCTGGGCGACGGTGACATTATGGTGAGTCGGTGCGGTGAGTCGTTCTTGCACTATGGTGAATCAGTGCGGTGAGTCACTTCTACGTATACTAGGGCGAGCCAGTGCGGTGCATCAGTCTTTTGCTATGGTGAGTCAATGCGGTGGGTTGCTCTTGTGCTATGGTGAGTCAGACAGTATGGTGATTTAAAGACTAATTCGTGAGTCACTGTGCAGTATTGTGAGCCAGAATTATGGTGAGCCAGAATTATGGTGAGCCAGAATTATGGTGAGCCAGAATTATGATGAGTCAGACTATGGTGTATCAGAGTACATTATGGTAAGTTATATGACACTATGGTGAGTTAGAGGACAATATGGCGAGTCCCAAAAGAACAATATGATTTTTTTTTTGTCTTACAGGAGGAGCTGGAGTGGAGGAAAGCGAACGGCACGGTAGAGAGAGAAAAGAACGTCCTGCCATCCTCCCAGATCAGGTTTCTAAAGGTAAGGTTCACATAATCAATAAAGTATTTTAACAATTCTGTGTGAGACAATATGACGCAACGGACGAAGGATTTTGATCAACTCCTACCAAGACAACAGGAGTCGCAGTGTTCATTTTGAAATTCATCGGACCCCACCGTGAAGATACTTTTTTGATTGTGTGTATAACTCCCGTAATCGATGGTTTTTATTATGAATGTTGTAAACTTTCCTCTGGTTTCTAAATACACAATGTGAATTTGTTTCTCGAGACATAGTGCAAAAACAGTAAGGAATAATTGTAATTTTTTACGGTTTCTCAACATGCAAGTCAATTTCTTCCCATGATTTCTTGGGGTAAAGCACAATTTTGTTTAAAGGTTAGCTAAAAGTAATCAGTAGGAGGGCTAAAATTAAAAAAAAATAATAACAAAATTACTGGACAGAATTAAATGGAATTTAGGGAAACTCAAAACAGGGACAGGGATAGAATATGAAATTGAAAAAAACAAACAGATTCTCATAATTGATGAACAAGGATCAGAAGGTTGAAGAAGCCACAAGTCCAGAAAACTGTGAGGGCAAACTTTTTCGGAGTGAGAATTGTGAACTCTTTGGAACAAAATACCAGAGAGTGTTGTGACGGCACCGAGTGTGAGCTCTTTCAAGACTAGACTTGACCAACACTGGAGCAGTTTTCGATCTATTCAGGAGCCAGTTCATGCCCAGCTTGCCAACAGTGCGTATCTGAGACGTGACCGATCGCCCAAGTGGCTACTGAGGGCATAATACCAGAAATATTAATGGGGAAAGTTGAGGATAGGAGGGCCAGGGGAAGGCAGAGACTAGGATGGATGAATGAGGTTTCAAAAAGGGGGTCCAATAGAGTTACAAAACCTTGGAGGATTGGTATAAAAACCCAGAGAACGTTAAGAGTGGAGGATTGTTGTAGCCAACCCTCAGATATGAGGACGGTACTCTGATTAATTGAAAGTAAACAGCAGTTTTGTTGCTTTCTTAATATACAATACATTGTTTTAAGGATTACTTAAGCTACAATTCAAATTTGTTCTGAGGTTTCTAAACGTGCACAGTAATTCTGTCAAGGTTTTTAAAAGATGAAAAAAAATGACTTACGCAGGTTGACTCGTTATAAGTGGCGAGTCATACACGTTGACGTATCTAATAGATCTTGATTGTACAAGTTAGTTCTTCTAATGTTCTGAGTTATGCTGGCTGAGTTATGTCGGCTGACTTATTGGCTGGGTTATACCAGCTGAGTTACGTTGGCTGGGTTATACCAGCTGAGTTACGCTGGCTGGGTTATACCGGCTGAGTTACGCTGGCTGGGTTATACCGGCTGAGTTACGCTGGCTGGGTTATACCGGCTGAGTTATACCGGCTGGGTTATACCGGCTGGGTTATGCTGGCTGAGTTACGCAGGTTTACAACTCTAACAGCCTTCCAAGGTGAGTGAGTGAGTGAAGTAACAAAATGGTCGTCACCCCCAGGCTATTTGGCTGTACCGGAGGGAGGCACCCGAGGCTGGCTACGGCGAACGTGACCTAACTGTTGACCCCAGGGTGAGCCAGACCCAAGACTGGTACACCTGTAACCTGACCATCACACAGGTGCAGGCCAAGGACGAGGGCTTGTACAGGTGTATTGCCATTAACCTGTCTGCTGACACTACGGTAAGGGATGTGGTTTGTTTGCTTAAGTTCCGACCAGCTCTGACCTGTCCTGTCCTGTCCTGGCCTGACCCTGACCTTATCGTATATGTTAACCTTAACCAAATCAAACTTACCTTCAACTAAACATTACCTAAACCAACATTAAAGTAACATAATTTCTAACACAATCTTAAACCAATGTAACATTAATCTAACCTTAAGCTAGCCTAACCTAAGATTAACCTAAATTAACGTTATCCTAACCTAAAACTAATCAAACCTTCACCTAACGGAATTCAACCTCAATAACCTTAAACTAACTTAACCTTAACATAAACACCCATAATTTAACTCGGCGTAACCTTGACCTAGCCTAACATGCCCCATGAGCCCCTCGTCTTATTGAATAGCTCGGTTACTGTAGCCACACGTCTATTAGAAGTGAGATGGGGGCATGTCATATGATGGTGATGATATGATAGTAGTGGTGATGATGGTGGTGGTGGTGGTTATGGTGATGATAATGGTGGTTCTGGTGGTGATGACGGTTGTGGTGGTGATGACGGTTGTGGTGGTGGTGATGACGGTTGTGGTGGTGGTGATGACGGTTGTGGTGGTGATGATGACGGTTGTGGTGGTGATGATGACGGTTGTGGTGGTGATGATGATGACGGTTGTGGTGGTGGTGATGATGACGGTTGTGGTGGTGATGATGATGATGACGGTTGTGGTGGTGATGATGGTAGTGATGGTGGTGGTGGTGATAATGATGGTGGTGATGATAATGATGGTGGTGGTGGTGGTGGTGGTAATGATGACGGTGGTGGTTATATGTGATGATGGTGAAGGTAATAAGAAGCTGCCTCACATGGGGGTTCACTACAACAAGTTAAGACACAACACAACAAACAACTCCACCTCCCTTACTCCCGCAGGACATCTACCTGACGGTGCATTCGACGCTTCCGGTAATAGAGCAGACGCCAGAGGTGGTGGAGGTGGAGGAAGGAGGTGTTGCGACCCTAGACTGCCCTGCCGTAGGTCACATGGAACCCCTGGTGACCTGGAGAAGGCAGGACAGGGGCTTAATGTATGTTGAGGGTAAGAAGACGCCCAGGGCAGTAGGTGGGTACAGCAGTGTTCTTGTGTCTGTATCATGACGGATAATTGGATAAATAATGAGGATGATCATGATGATATTAACGATAATGATAATCTACATTACAAAACACGCTGTCTGTGCCTTTGTTCGTTTGTTTGTTTTTTGTGTATTTTGTTTGTTCGCTCTGTGCGGCTACAGTTATGAAAGAGAAGAACCTAGCCCCAGAAGTGTCCTGAAGGCAGATATTTGGGTTAGCCTCACAGGGGCCGAGCCGTACCCCAAAGGTGGAGCATACCTCATTAATAACACATTTAAATTAGGAGATGGGGGTAGCCTCGCAGGGGCCGACCACAATATAAAAATGATAGTGTGGCTGGTGTATTGTAGATTATGGTGCAGTTGATGTAGTGTAAATGATAGTGCAGTGGATGCAATGCTTAATTTGTGCCGGAAGTATCGGAACGGCAGTCCAGCACATTCATTTTGCATGAGCAAATTATAAATGTCATCATATATGAACAAATACAGCCATCAGTAAAGTGTATATAATTTCTTCACAATGTGTTCCTACTGGTTTTAGCGATTATACGAGGTGCCTTGCTAGTCCCAGAGGCTCGGTCAGCATCTGTACCTGGCTCACTAGAGTTCCACCACTTCTTATTGTGAAAATGAAGCGCTGTGGCTGTTGTGTAGAAAGTGTAGTGGATGGAGTGTAGAGGATTATGAAGAGGTAGTAGTTTAGATTGTGTAATGGGTGAAGTGTAGATGATGGTGCAGTGCATGTACTGTAGAGTACGAGTAGTCAAGGATAAGCTATGAGTTACCCCTCAAAATCAAGCCCGGGCAACACCGAGTACCAATAATAATAATAATAATAATAATAATAATAATAATAATAATAATAATAACGAAAATCTTAAAATTTTTAATCTTAAAGAAATAAGCTAATCCACATACACTAATAACATCCAAAACAATATTGCACTTAAGTAAATATCTAAAGTTACTTGGGTAGTGGAAGAGGCTGGATCTAAGATGTTCCTCAGTCACAGGCAGAAGGCTCAAGTTGACAGACGTGAGACGAAACGACGCTGGCAACTATACTTGTACGGTCGGCACCCGCGACATCCTCCACACCCGTAACATCCGTCTGGCTGTTCTATGTGAGTAAAAACTAGTATCATGAGAGTATTGTTACCCCACACACACACGAACTACACGAACTAACTAATCTTCGTCTAAAACGCCATCACTCACCGTATGTATAACAAAGAGTAAATATTTAAACCATCTTCATTTCACACAAAACATGCACCACTAATTGCTTCATCACCTTTCCACGGAACATAAAAACGAATCGATTCTCTTATTATCAATTCCTGTATATTAATCTTAATCGAGAAGGTAAGGATGAGGAATAGACACACCTCCTTCTCCCAGTGTTACGTCCTTGTCTCAAGATTAGATGCCCCTTGAGCTTGAAGTGGAGGGCGCCATAGTCGTCAGCCCTCAGGGAAGATGACACCTTATTAACATTTCTTTTAATGGCTACTGTTGTGCTGGTCTCGGGTGGAGCAATACTGTCAACACGCAACACAACAATATTACATGTTTTGATTCATGTGTGTGTGTGTGACCGACAGACCTAGCTGAGGTGTGGGCTACCCAGGAGATGGTGAGATCCCCGCTGGGCGCCTCTGTCACCCTGGAGTGTGAGGTGTACAGCTACCCTCCACCCTCCCTCCAATGGAAACTTCCCAATGGTCAGTACTTCTTCCTCCGCCTCACCCTTTACATTGTGGATAATGTCCCTCCAAACTTCTTGGTTGGTCAAAGTCTAATAAAGGTCACAGGGTGAAAGGTCAATCAATAACCTTTAACCACTATCTTGCCACAAATGATATTTCCTTTAAAAAAATTTGTCCTCGGAAAGTGTTTTGCATTTTGTTGAGATTATAAAAAGATACAGGTCAAGGCCGGGGTCAAATGATATACAATTAAGGACTTTTAACATCGCAGATTAATGTCACGACTCTTACCTTTTATGGGTCACAGGTACCGTGTTACCAGGTGGCGGGTCCACACCCTCCGGCAGGTTCACCCTCACACTACACAACCTGACGACACGCCAGTATGGGTGGTACTCGTGTAAGGCCTCCAACCCCGTGGGGGAATCTGAGGCAGCCATCACGCTGTACGGTGAGTGTGTCACGCGTGTTGGCGAGTGTCACGCGTGTTGGCGAGTGTCACGCGTGTTGGCGAGGGCAGGAGGTCACTATGCCACCAGGGATACATTTATCCTTCTACCCACAACTCGGTAATATTCCAGAGTCTATATTCTCCTTTTCTCGGTGTCTACTACTGTATTAAACAATTAGTACTTGAACTTCTGTCTCGTTCCACCATTACTCATCCTTCCCACTGTCAAAAGGCCAAGTCACCCCTCAGACGACCCCTCACCACCCATTACTTTTCCCCTAGAAATTGAATACAGTCGAGGATAGATTCCCCCGAGCAGAATATAATAAAATGATTTAGATCAAATTTCTACGGGAACTGAGCCGACTCGTGATACTTCTAGTTAACTTTACATCCTGTAGGAGGAAAGTTAACCAGAAACTGTACCTCTTTAAAGATGATGTTTTAACCCTTTGGGGAAGACGGTTCAACCCTTTTGTGTACGACGACTTAACCCTTTCAAGATGATGGCTTAACCCCTCCGCTAACAAAAGGGTTAAAATACTGCCTGTATTTACTAAAATATTGTGACAAAGTACTGAGCTGATCCCTGTTCATGAAACTATAATTTGTGGATAAAATTCATTTAACTGCGTGTGTCAAGTTACAGAGGGTGTGTGTGTCATTGTGTCAAGCTACAGAAGGTGTGTGTGTGTGTGTGTGTCAAGCTACAGAAGGTGTGTGTGTGTGTGTGTGTCATTTTACAGAGGGTGTGCGTCAAGCTACAAAGGGTGTGTGTGTCAAGCTACAAAGGGTGTGTGTGTCAAGTTACAGAGGCTTTTGTGTCAAGTTACAGAGGGTGCAGGAACTCCCTCACAGATGGTGTTATGAGGGACCTGACGTGGTGTAGTAACTCCCTCTCAGATGGTGTTATGAGGGACCTGACGGTGTAGTAATTCCCTCTCAGATGGTGTTATGGGGGACCTGACGTGGTGTTGTAACTCCCTCACAGATGGTGTTATAAGGGACCTGACGTGGTGTTGTAACTCCCTCACAGATGGTGTTATAAGGGACCTGACGTGGTGTAGTAACTCCCTCTCAGATGGTGCTATGAGGGATCTCACATGATGCTGTAGCAACTCATTCACTACGTGGTGTCATAGCGTCATGGGGGCACCACATGGCCTGGTGTCACAGGACTTCACTCACTCAAGTGATGTACAGTCAGGTGCAGTCCCAGGCCTCCCTATCGTGGACAGATTAACACATCATTGCTTGTTGTTGGGTTTCATGGGCAGACATCACTGGGTACCTGGGACCTCACTGTGTGAAGGTTAGCATGGGTACGACTCTCAGCTGTTGCTGTTGCATTGTTTTCACTGGCTTAAGCACTGTTCACCTCTGTTCAACACTGGTTCCACTCCTTTCCTAAATGAAATTGTAACTTCTGGCAAGAACTTGTTGATATTCCGGTAGGGAGGAGGGGTTCAGGGGAGGGAGTTGTTATGGGCCAACGTAACAGTTGACCTGGCTGCTGCCAGAGCAGCGCCAGGTACGTCTTGACTCTTCGGTGGTCAAGGATGAAGAGTGTGTGTGCGTGCGCGTGTGTGTGTGTGTGTCAAGTTACAAAGGATGTGTGTCAAGCTACAGAGAGAGAGAGAGAGAGAGAGAGAGTGTGTCAAGTTACAGAGGATGTGTCAAGTGACAGAGGGTGTGTGTGTCAAATAATGATGCGTTATATCTAGACATAGATCATATAGTTACAGAGGGTTTGTGACCAGTTCTAGATCTATAACTGTCGGCTCAGGAAAGCTGACCAGGGTGTGGAATGTAGGAACCCCTACCAGGTGCTGGAGGAAGCTGGCGAGGAAGAGAAGAGGCAGGAAAGTGTGGTGCAGGTAGAGAAAAGGGCAGTTGTACAAACCCTGCTCAGAGGTATGGTCGTGGTAGTTGGGGACAGCCAGGTGAGGTTTTTAGATAGGACTTTTTGTACAAGAGATAGGAAACGTAGGACTAGGGTGTGTTTTCCTGGGGCTGGGATAGAGCATGTAGCTGAGAGGTTAGACAGGGGAGGGTACCAATCCAGTAGTGTGTCTTAGTGTGGGAGGAAACGACATAGGAAAGGTTAGGAGTGAGGAACTTTTCAAGAGGTATAGGGAGGCGCTGGGGAAGATTAGAGATAGGGGAGGGATCCCGATAGTATGTGGTGTCTTGCCTAGAAGAGGGGTTGGTCGTGAATGGTTGTCCTGGGCAATTGCTATAAATTGCCGACTGGAAAAACATTGTGCAAACAATGGTTGGGCATTCATTGACAGCTGGCAACGATTCTATGGCAACGACTACCTGTACAGTCGTGACGGAGTACACTTGTCCTGTGCAGGGGTAAAGACGTTGTCTGCATCCCTGGAGCGTCAAATTGTCACTCCGAAGGGGGGGGTTTCGCCAGTAGAGAGAGGTCGGGGAAAGTGGGAGTCAAAAAACAAGCAGGTCCTGGGAAGTAAAATTAGTTGCTCAGGACAAGGGGTAAAACAGGACCAGGGAAGGGTAGGCTTAAATGTGTACTATACAAACAGTAGGAGCGTTAGAAATAAAATAGACCTGCTAAGAGCGGTTGTATGTACCGAGAATGTAGACGTCATAGCAATCACCGAAACTTGGATGAATCTGGCGAACAAATTTTTTTTATCAGGGTACCACATAGAAGGGTACAACCTTTTTCACAAGGACAGGGAAGGTAGGAAGGGGGAGGGGTCGCACTCTTCGTCAAGGATACATTAAAATGTTGTATTAATAATTCAATAAAGGGTGAAATGGGACCCGAGTCTGTATGGCTAGAAATCACGGAAGGAAGAGAAAAACTAATTATGGGAGTGATTTACAGGCCCCCAAGTCTGAGCAAAGAAGCAGCTCAGCCCACATGGCAGGAAATGAGTAGGGCAGCAAAATATAACAACCTATGCAATATGGAGGACTTCAACTTCAGAAATATTGACTGGGACAACATTGTAGGTGACTATGAATTTGAAGACTTCCTAGACGCAGTACAGGACAATTTTTTGAAACAACTAATTACAGAACCTACTAGAGGTGACAATATATTAGACCTAGTATTAACAAATAAATTAAATATTATCAGAGATATCACACTAGGGGAAGAAATAGGTAACAGTGATCACAGAGAAATCAGGTCCACCATAAATTGGGAAACAAAAAACAATGACAATATGGTCAGAGTCCCAAACTTTCGGATGGCGGACTATCAGGGATTAAGAAGGTACCTTGGTGAGGTCACCTGGGAACAGTCACGTCAGTCCCCAGTAGGAAGGGGTGAGGTCATAGATGACACAACAATTGATCATGACCATAATGTATTCACTAATATACTACGTAAAGCACAAGAACAAAATATACCATACAGAAAAATTAGGTCAAATAAGAATGAGCCAAGGTGGATGACCAGAAAACTTAAACATGACACAGGAATAAAGAAAGAAATATAGAAGAAATTAAAGGGAGGGGAGGAGCAGCTCAGAAATAGGTATGATGAACTATCTAGGAATGTTAAGAAAAATGTAAGGAAAGCAAAGAGAGTCTATGAAGTCAAAATAGCAAGAGAATCCAAGGCGAATCCCAAGGGATTTTTCCAGGTATATAGAACAAAAGTCAAGGACAAAGTTGGGCCTTTAAAGTTAGGGAGGGAGTAAGTGATAAATGGCTGTGAAGAAATAAGCAAAGCATTGAACAACAACTACTTACCAGTTTTCACAGAAGAAATTTGTGAGGAAATTCCAGAGGTGGAACTGATATTTAGGGGAATGGAAGAAGAGAAATTAAAGAATATCACTATCAGAAAAGAGGATGTTCTTAAGAGGATAAATAAACTAAAGACAAAATCCCCAGGGCAGGATGAAATTTTCTCTCGAGTCTTGAAAGAGTGTAGGGAACAGATTTGCAGACCCCTTGTAAATTTATTTACAAAATCATTAGACACCGGAGTTGTGCCAGACTTGTGGAAACAGGCAAATGTAGTACCCATATTCAGAAAGGGAGACAGAGTATCAGCGTCAAATTACTGGCCGATCAGTTTGACGTCAGTAGTGGGGAAATTTCTTGAATCAATTATAGCAGATAGCATCCGATCGCATCTAGAGAAAAGCCAATTAATCTACGACTCGCAACATGGGTTTACAAAGGGAAAATCTTGTCTAACAAATCTGCTGACGTTTTTTAGGAAAGTCTTCGAGGTAGTAGATATTGACGAAAATTACGATGTTATTTACTTATACTTTAGCAAAGCATTTGACAGAGTACCGCATCAGAGGCTTCTGAGAAAAATTAAGGCTCATGGTATCGAGGGGAAAGTTTTAAATTGGATAAAATCATGGCTCACCGATAGAACACAGAGGGTCAGCGTAGATGGTGTTAAATCTGAGTGGGGCCGTGTAACCAGTAGGGTTCCCCAGGGGTCAGTACTAGGCCCACTCTTGTTCATAATCTACATAAACGATCTAGATACTGGGATTAGCAGTGCCATAAGCAAGTTTGCGGATGACACCAAAATAGGGAGGCAGATTAATTCAGGGCAGGTTGCAAATGCATGACAGGAGGATTTAAATAAGCTGCAGGGGTGGTCTGAAAAATGGCAAATGAAATTCAACATCAGCAAGTGCAGCGTACTTAATATTGGAAGAACAAATACTGACAATGTATACAGCCTTAACAACATCAACCTAGAGAAGTCGACTTGTGAAAGAGACCTAGGGGTACTTGTAAGCCCGGACCTATGGCGTAGAAAACAGTGCATTAATGTTCGAAATAAGGCAAACAGAGTATTGGGTTTTATATCTAGAAGTGTAAGTAATAAGAGTGCAGATGTCTTATTGCAACTAAATCTTGCGCTAGTCAGGCCGCACCTCGATTATGCAGTTCAGTTCTGGTGCCCGTATTAAGAATGGATATCAATTCACTAGGGTCGGTGCAGCGAAGAATGACGAAAATGATTCCGGGGCTTAGAAACCTTCCATATCAGGATAGGTTAAAGAAACTCAACTTGCATTCCCTCGAAAGACAAAAAGTGCGGGGGAGATATGATAGAAGTATTTATGTGGGTGAAAGGAATCAATAAACGGGATATAGATAAAGTTCTTATAATATCCGAGCAGGATAGGACTCGGAGCAACGGATTCAAGTTGGATAGGTTTAGGTTTAGGAGGGAGATGGGAAGGAACTGGTTCACAAATAGAGTGGTGGACGAGTGGAACAAGCTTAGCACCTTTGTAGTAAGTGCGGGAACTCTGGAAAGTTTCAAAAGGAGGCTAGATAGATTCATGGATGATTGAGAGTGGTAGTAACTCTCGACAGGAGCTGCCATGCACAGGCCAACCGGCCTATTGCAGACTCCTTATTTTCTTATGTTCTGTTCTTATGTCCAGCAGGGAAGGAGGAGGAGAGGCCCGTGGTGGTGTTGGGCAGCCGTGAGGTGAGGGTAATGGCAGGTCACTCCGCCTCCCTAGTGTGTGACGTCCACCACCCTGGCCACTACAAGGTGAGGCATTTAAAAGGTCAAGTACACTTAAGGTGAGACGCACTCCACCTGAGGCATAATTATGGTAAACACAAAGGGTGAGGTGCACTTTAAGGTGAGACACTATTGTGCTGAGACGCACTCCACATGACGCACTTCAGGTGAGACACTCCACCTGAGACGCACTTAACCCATTCAGTGCTCCCGGCCTTTTAAGCCAGGGTTTTTATTCAGACGATTTTATTCAGTTTAGAGAACACATGGAGCACTGAGAGGGTTAAGGTGAGACACTTATGGTGAGACACATTTATGGTGAAATGAAGGTCAGGTAAGACTCACTTAAAGTGTGATACACAAGACATGACACACTCTTCAGGAGAAAATAAAATATGGGATAATCCTTGGAAAAGAAAATGTGAATTTGAAGATATATAGTTAGAACAGTGAAGACAGTGGCGGTCACACCAGGCTCCTCGTGTATAAAAGACTAAGTATTCAGTTTGCTGCATCATTTCTGTCAGACTTATTGAGACCCACTTCACAGACAACACACCAGCGACTGCCATGGTGACATCTCGTACACTAACCCTCTACATTATCCATCACCAGCTGGGGTGGTTCAAGCGAGGCTCACCCAATAAAGAGCTGGTGCTTCACAACACAGTGGTGATCAACGACCCCCGCCTCAACGCCCACTACCACCTGGTGAACGGTATCGCTCGTCACCACCTCACCATCCAAAACGCCAGGCCTAGAGACGCAGGGACCTATGTTTGTCAGGTCAGCTCCAAGATCCGTACATCTCAGGTAAGCATCTATCTTCAGTTACCTGTATAGTTACTGTTAGAGTGGGAAGACTTATATAGACCGACAGCCCGAACTAGCCCGCGTTTTTAGCAGGGTAAGTGTCTTTTATGTTAGTGTATCTAGCAAGTGAGCTGGAGCAGTTGAGGGAAAGAGATGGACGTTTTGAAGGGGGAGAACGAACCCCTCCTTTAGGTGGGTATCCTGCCTAGCTGGACACCTACAAAGGAGAGTCAGGAGGAGCAGGAGTGGAGAGTGGTTGTCTCCAAGAGAACTAAGGTCAGCCTCAGGAAAGCTGACCAGGGTGAGGAGTGCCTTAACCCCTACAACGTGCTGGAGGAAGCTGCCGAGGAAGAGAAGAGGCAGGACGGTGTGGTGGCGGGAGAAGAAAGGGCGGTGGTAAGGTCGTGGTAGTTGGGGACAGCCAGGTGAGGTTCTTAGATAGGACATTGTGAAAAAGATAGGAAACATAGGACTAGGGTGTGTTTTCCTGGGGCTGGGATAGGGCATGTAGCTGAGAGGATAGATAGGGTTCTGTCAGGGGAGGGTACCAAGCCAGTAGTGTGTCTTAGTGTAAGAGGAAGCGCCATAGGAAAGGTTAGGAGTGAAGAACTTTTCAAGAGGTATAGGGAGGCGCTGGGGAAGGTTAGAGATAGGGGAGGGATCCCGATAGTATGTGGTGTCTTGCCTAGAAGAGGAGTTGGTGGTGAACACAAGTGCCAAAAACCATAGATAGTCTGATATATGCCATGAGGAGGGCTGTGAACTTGAACATATCTAAAAGTTTACAGTGTAGGATAAAGTGAAAAACTGGTATGAGGAATAATTATGATATCGTATAACTGATTTTTCATAAACTAGCAAATATAATGTGTCTTCGTTGCTTTCATAACAAAATAGCCACATGACCAAACACTCATAGAACCCCAAATTGAGAAAAAAAAAACCAGGGTAAGTAAATTTGAAAAGTCATTAGCTCTGGGCAATTAATTTCCCAACATTATTTTCCCAGACTGATAAAATTAATCATCTTATTTCTTTCTTCAAACATCTTTATTTTTCTCTCTCTCTCACTCTATTTAAATATATATATCTTTCTTTATGTCTCTCAAGCTATTTTTTTTTACCTAAGTTTGTAATTATTTTCGTTTGTCAGTCAATTATAATCGTATGTGTATCGCATGTCTTTCTTTCTATCACTCTTTAAAGCAAAATATCTCATTAATTTTTATCTACCTTAGTTTTCCTCTCAGAAACGGAAGGAACAGAAACTCTTTTTGTAAATGTAATTCTCTCTTAGATGTCCAACAAATGACTCCCTCACCTCTGATCAATGATGTGAGAGTCCCATAGTATTTTTATGTCCAAAATTTTGATACAATACACATGTTAGTGAAAGCTGATTGTTAATATATTTTGGCTGGTCGAAACAGTGTGTTCAAAGTGTTCAAAATAAGAAAAAAAGAGATCCAGCGATTTTAAACTGACAAACACACATACATACATACAAAGACGCTGATACACATAAATAAAATGATAGAGAGATAACAGGCACAGAAACAAACTCAGACAGATACAAACATAATTACAAGTGTGTACTGACTTTTGCAGAAGGTTTACCTAAGAGTGGTGGTGGAGGAACCTAAGGATGGCGTGGTAACGAAGGAAGATGAAGTGATAAGGAGGGAAGGCGAGGCTGTGAAACTCCGCTGTCCCATCAAGTGGAGTGAGGCCAACATCGTCACCTGGCGTAGACTGGACAATGCTGCCATCAACGTCACGCTGGAGCCTCCCTCACCCCTGGGTCAGCACCACCTGATACTGTAGTGAGGTTGATAAATTGTCTGTTATTTAGTTTACCAGACCACATTCTCTGTTTACCGTACACAGGCCACACTCTCTGTTTACCGTACACAGACCACACACTCTGTTTACCGTACACAGACCACACACTCTGTTTACCGTACACAGACCACACACTCTGTTTACCGTACACAGACCACACTCTCTGTTTACCGTACACAGACCACACTCTCTGTTTACCGTACACAGACCACACTCTGTTTACCGTACACAGACCACACTCTCTGTTTACCGTACACAGACCACACTCTCTGTTTACCGTACACAGACCACACTCTCTGTTTACCGTACACAGACCACACTCTCTGTTTACCGTACACAGACCACACTCTCTGTTTACCGTACACAGACCACACCCTCTGTTAATATACTCACCACCTGACAGAGACTAACAAGAGAGTGTGCCCCTACAGGAAGCGCGGTGATGGCGGAGGGAGAGGAGCTACACTTCCCCAGTGTTAACAGGAGAGACGCTGCCACCTACACTTGCACCATCACCACCACCCGCGGCCCCACCACCACCCATCACGTACACCTCGTTGTCCACTGTGAGGCAAATAATAATAAGTATAACTTGTCTATCGCTCTATGACCTTTCTCCAGTTTCACACTAAACTAAGGAGTAAACTTATTAGAAATTGAAGCAAGGAATGACCTCAAGTTTTAAACACTTTCATTAGACTTCAAGTGGATTTATAAAGCTTCTCCATCAGCACTATTCTAACGTGTCAGTACTGTAAAATAATACATAAATAAATGTTTACGTGATATCGTTGGAGCAGCTTCACGAGTGCATACCTGCTTGTATTACAGTGATACACCGTAGCACTGTTACCTTCCTCCCTCAACTCACCGCACCAGTGGCTGAGGAAGAATGTAACAATACGTTAATACAATCTTAAGACAATAAACTAAACAATAAACTTTTGGACAATTTATAGAAAAACAACATCTTTATCAAACGAATTCGACGACATGATAATCTTCCTCAGTCTCCTCATTAATGACGAAGAGTGCGGGGAGATATGATAGAAGTATTTAAGTGGGTGAAAGGAATCAATAAAGGGGATATAGATAAAGTTCTTGTAATATCCGAGCAGGATAGGACTCGGAGCAACGGATTCAAGTTGGATAAGTTTAGGTTTAGGAGGGAGATAGGAAGAAACTGGTTCACAAATAGGGTGGTGGACGAGTGGAACAAGCTTAGCAACTTTGTAGTAAGTGCGGGAACTCTGGAAAGTTTCAAAAGGAGGCTAGATAGATTCATGGATGATAGAGAGTGGTAGTAACTCTCGACAGGAGCTGCCATGCACAGGCCAACCGGCCTATTGCAGACTCCTTATTTTCTTATGTTCTTATGATACGTGCTGTCATGTCATTAAACTCTTGAGTTTTAATTTAGGTCTTAAAGTTACCTACAGTGACTTAAGAATAATATTATAGTTTTATAAGCAAATTTTTTGAGTCCTAATAACATTCCTCCAATTTTTTGTTTGACTATTAATCTCTCGAGTCATTAAAACACAACCCTCGCAAATTCAACGGAGACATATTTAATTTTCAAAGATGCTTTTCTTAAGGAACTCCTCGCCTACTGCATGCCTGATGTTCCTTAGCTGGTTGAATGTGACGCCATCTTTAAGTTCCACCCGTTCGTCCTATTTTACAAAGTTATTCTAATTTTTAATGTTTTCCAAGTCTTTCTTTAGTGATGTCATGAATGCCTAAATATGTAGGTAATCCTTCACATCTCATCTAAGAATATTATTTAAGTTACACAATAAAGCACACGCCGGGTATATGCCGTGCATTACTGTGGGATCAAGAAATTAAAGATTATTTCTAATTTTGTGTTATAAGAGAAAACGGTAGCACAGGTAAACACACAGACAGGTAAACCATAATTATCATGGCCACCGCAGACAGAGCAGAGGTAGAGGCCAGCGAGGCTGTGGTGGGCGGAGTGTTGGGCGCCCGAGTGGTGCTCAAGTGCCTAGTGAAAGGGTCACCACCACCCATCCTCACCTGGACACACCTTAACGGTCAGTATCTAGAGTTAAGTGGAGACTACGACCGTGAGCAGGTATTGTGTTCACCTCCCTAATGTGAGTTATACAGTATGTAACTAGTTAGGTTAGGTTAAGTTAGGTTATGTGGGACTAGGTTAGGTTAAGTTAGGGTTGTTAATTTTAATTGATGTAAGATTGGGGATACGCTTCAGCTGATCCACTTTTTCGACTTAATAAATTTTTTTAATGTACAACCTACACTCCTTGTCTATGCTTCAAGACCTTAGTTATTAAAGCAAGTTAATATAAGAGCTTTGTACACTTTATATCTATTATACTTCAACATTTATGGGAGAATGAAGTTCATGAAGTGCTGCTGTGATGATGTGGACAGGAAGTGTGATGTATCAGAGCCCAGAGGAGAGGCCGTGGGTACGCTGGCACGAAGACCACACCATGATGTGGCTGCCCCTCCTCACCCCTGACGCCTTCACCACCTACCTGTGTACGGCAGACAACTATCTCGCCTCTTCTCAGGCCCGCGTCACCGTGTTTGGTGAGTTCCCTCCTTTCCTCTGCCACCCAATCCAAGGGTGTTGCTACGGACTCTGACACGCGCGCGCGCACACACACACACACAAACACACACACACACACACACACTTGTGTTCTGACCACCGGAGTCGCAGGATTTATATGCAGTGCTTCGGCAGCTGCCAGAGCCAGTGTGTTGGTCCCCATCCCAATAGCCTCCCCTCAACCTTTCCTCCCCACCGGGATACCACCAAAATCCCAACAAAAGTGACAATGTTTAAAGCAGTGAAATCAACGTTAAACAGAAACAACTGAGGGCCGTGGCCACGACAACCCTCAAACCCATCAGTAAGGTCCCAGGATACCCAAAGGTAACCGCTCATGGGAACCAACAACTCCTGGTGGGCGCTAATCCGTCCACGCTGGGACACCTAACTGTAAGGTACGACACCACCACATGGCAGTGAGTGAGGTACTGTGACACCACACCACACCGTGTCCCCATGACACTGGGTGGTGTTCCCATGACCACACCTGTGAACTAGCTACTGCAGCACGTGAGGTCTCATGACAACACCTGTGAACGAGTTACTGTAGCACGTGAGGTCTCTCATGACAACACCTGTGAACGAGTTAATGCAGCACGTGAGGTCTCTCATGATAACACCTGTGAACGAGTTACTGTAGCACGTGAGGTCTCTCATGACAACACCTGTGAACGAGTTAATGCAGCACGTGAGGTCTCTCATGACAACACCTGTGAACGAGTTACTGTAGCACGTGAGGTCTCTCATGACAACACCTGTGAACGAGTTAATGCAGCACGTGATTGCTGTTCAACATTTTAGTGCACGTGGCCTACGTGACCTCACACAGTAGGGCAAGAAGCCAGCACCTGCCAGTCAGTGTAAACTATCATTTGTATGTTAACTTTATGTCCGTTTCTTTTCTTTATTGAAAACTTTAGCTAAATGCCCCACTTCCTCGTGTCAGTGTATGTAATAACTTATTTCTACCCAGTGTATATTTCTAGCCTTCGGGCTGCTGTAACTTGTTCAATAAACCGGTAACTATAATCATTACTACACACACAGAGTCAGGGTACATGCACCGAGGGATGACTAACTCACTAATATGTAACTTAACTGTGTTTCAGAACTCCCAAGTCGTGTACCGGAGGTGAAAGAGCATGATAGCAGGAGTGTCAGCACAGGTGAGTGTCAGGGAGTGCAGTGCTGACGGAGTACAGGTGATGAGTGGAAGGAGTAAAATACAGGTAGAGATTACTGTAAGGACAGATATAGGAGTTTAATACAGATAGAAATTAAGAACATAAGAATGGAGGAAACTGCAGCGGGCCTATTGGGCCATACTGGGCAGTCCCATTTACACCCAACCCCTATCGCTCATATATCCGACCAACTTATATTTGAAGCTATCCAGCGTGTTCGAGTTAATGATGATGTTCAGTATCTTGTTCCACTCATCCACTACTGTATTTCACAGCCAAAGTTTACCTATCTCGCGCCTAAACCTAAACTTGCCTACAGTAATAACAGATGCACGTGTGTTAATACTCAGGCAGATTCTAGAGTAGTTAGAGGTGTGTGTGTGTGTGTTAGGTGTTAACGTGTTTTACATAACTAAACCCTTAACTGTAATGAGTGAATACAGTAGACAAGAAGCACGAGTGAAATGTAAGTAGAGATTGTATATGTTCTGGGTACCAAGTTCTATCTACAGAAGCGAACACAAACACCTGTAGAGTTTTCGTAGGTTCTATTTACTGGACAGACAGACATATACACATCCTTGACCACCGAAGGGTCAAGACGTACCTGGCGCTCCTCTCGGAGCAGCCAGGTCAACTGTTAAGTTGGCCCATACCAACCCTCCTCCCCACCGGAATATCAACAAGTTCTCGCCAGAAGTTATAATTTCATTTAGGAAAGGAACGGAACCAATGCTAAACAGAGGTGAACAGTGGTGAACAGTGCTTAAGTCAGTGAGAACAACTCAACAGTAACAGTCGTACCCAAGATAACCTTCACACAGTGAGGTCCCAGGTACCCAGTGATAACGGCCCGTGAGACCCAACAACAACCAGCGATGTGTTAATCCGTCTACGATAGGAAGGCCTGGGACCAAACCTCACTCATATAACACCATCTGTGAGGGAATTACTACACCACATGTCCCTCATAACACCATATGTGAGGGAATTACTACACCACGTCAAGTCCCTCATCACACCATCTGTGAGGGAATTACTACACCACGTGAGGTCCCTCATAACACCATCTGTGAGGGAATTACTACACCACGTCAGGCCCCTCATAACACCATCTGTGAGGGAATTACTACACCACGTGATGCCCCTCATAACACCATCTGTGAGGGAGTTACTACACCACGTGATGCCCCTCATAACACCATCTGTGAGGTAATTACTACACCACGTGAGGCCCCTCATAACACCATCTGCGAGGGAATTACTACACCACGCCAGGTCCCTCATAACACCATCTGAGGGAACTACTACACCACGTGAGTTCCTCCTAACACCATCTGGGAGAGAGTTACTACACTACGAGTTTGCTGTTCAACACCTACATTAATCTGTATGTTCACTGTATGTTCCTTTACCTTTCTCTAATGAAGGCTTTTGTTAAACCACCAATGTTTGTAATAAGTCATTTATGTCCATTGTATATTTTCAGCCTTCGGGCTGCAGAATTTTTTCAATAAACCGTTAATTATTATTATTATTATTATTATTATTATTATTAAGTGAAACGGCTCTCCCTACTCTGTCTGGGGGTCAACTGGCCTTTCAGGCGACATGTGGCAAGTGATACATTAGCAGCTTCCATATGTCGCCAGGCACATTAATTAAGCATGTGGGTCATGGTAAATACATTGCCACACGCTGCTAGCTAGGCTGAATAAATAATGTATATAAATGGAGCACATACATAATATACATACAGCATACATAATATACATACAGAGATTACAGCAATAGGAGTAGTGTGTTATATTAAGTGTATTATGACTGTCACTCACAGTCTGAATATGTCTCTCACACTGTCAATCCGACACTCAGGTGCCCCGAGAGTAGATGCTGTTTATGAGGCTGTTGGCACTTACCTGGGCACGGCGGTTGTCCTTGAGTGTACCGCCGCGGGACACCCTCGACCCTCCGTCAGTTGGTCACTCAACCATGGTGAGTGTCACTCCTCCTTCCTCAACCACGATGTCGCACTAAAACAAGTTAGTAGGAATAAATACTGTATCTTATGGTGTTGTGAAAAATGTTGGCATACACGGATGACATACTAGGTGGTGACAAAACAAAAAGACAACAATAATAATAATAATAATAATAATAATAATAATAGTAATAATAATCTGTAGGTAGTAGGCAGCTACCAAAGAGGGAGGTACTACAGCCTGGGAAGATATTGGAAGCATAATGTATTGTCTAATGGTAGACCCTGCTGCCATATGGCACCACAAAAATTGTGACCAAGTCCCAGGTTGCTGATCTGAAATTTCTGCCCCATTTACACACAATTGCAGGGTCTCAATTGTTACTTACTATTGACAACACAACACAACATACATATATCATTTTTCACTATTGATATTTATATTTGTTGTTTTTGTATTTATTTATGGCTCTTTATTATTACAGGGGGTATTATTATTATTATCATTATTCATAATTTTTAAACAATTTTATTATTTTATTTTAAAATTGTCATTTATTTTTAAATATTATTATTATTATTATTATTATTTTCTAATATTAAAATTATTTATTTAATATATTTTTCTTAATTTTATTACTATTATTATATTATTATAATTATTATTTTATTATATTATATTTTCGCCCCTCAGGCCTTGATGTGGGTCATTAAAAATGACCTGTGCCCGGGTGAGCTAATGCCCGTAAAAAAAATAAATAAAAAAATAAAAATAATAAAAATAATAATGAAAAATAATAATAATAATGAAAAATAATAACTGATAATGAAAGTAGTAATAACAATGAAAATAATAATAATAATGAAAATAATAATCACCATAATAATAATAATAATGAAAATAATAATAATACAGTAATAATAGAAATAATAATAATAATAATAATACAGTAATAATAATAATAATAATGATAACAATAATAATAATAACCATAATAATAATAACCATAATAATAATAACCATAATAATAATAACCATAATAATAATAACCATAATAATAATAATAATAATACAGTAATAATAATAATAATAATAATAACCATAATAATAATAAAAATAATAATAATAATAAAAATAATAATAATAATAATATTAATAACCATAATAATATTAATAATAATAATAATAATAATAATAATAATAATAATAATGAAAATAATAATAATAATAATAAAAATAATAATAATAATAAAAAAAAATAATAAAAATAAAAATAAAAATAATAATAATAATAATAATAATAATAATATAATAATATTAATAACCATAATAATAATAATAATATTAATATTAATAATAGCAATAATGCCAATATCAATAACAATAATAAAAATAATAATAATAATAATAATAATAATAGGGCCTAATCATGATGATGACAGTGATGATCTTAATATTCCTCTGGGTCGAGTCAGTACATCATCTGACTCAAGATAGTTTTGCCTCACACAACTACTGTAGTCACATCTATAGATTCTTAAACCTTCATACGATAACATTTTCCCTTTAAATATGATAAGAGATCACCGCCAGATTATGCTGTTATTTGAAAGAGTAAGTTTATGTTGTAGCGCAAGTGAGTTGGTTAGTTAGATCTAAAAAAACATATGAAGGTTTGCGAATCTTCGTCCGTCACTCTGAGGTGTACGTACAGACTCTCGGAGAACCTCAATAAATCTGTGAATCTCCCAGAGTCACAGTAAGTAGTGGAGAGGTTCAGGTCTTAGAAATCCATGTCAGTAAGTGAGATGATGAGATGATGCTTATGAAAAATTAAAAGCCCGAATGAATTAAATCACGTGAACTACAGCACGGGATGAATAGTATTGTTTGTGGTGTGTGGTGGAAAAGGTGGTTGGTGGTGGACCTCTATTGGCTGACTCGTGTTGTTCTCACAGAAGATGTGGCGTCCCAGTGTGAAGTGACGGCGTGGACTCCGCTGGACAACCAAGTGGACACCTTCCTCACCATCAGTAACGTTACGGTCCATCACCTAGGCAACTACACCTGCTGGGCCTCCAACAGCTGGGGCCAGGACCAACACAGCATTAACCTCTACGGTCAGTGAACACAGGATACTCTACACGTTAAGATACTCTACATTAGGTTGGGTTAGGACAAATAATGGTTGGATCACACATAGGGAAAGATGACCGACCTTAACTCCACTTAGGTAAGTATTTACGTAAAGTGTATAGAAGCTGCCGGTTACAAAACGCCACATCCTGAGTTCACGAACGGAGCAATCCAGCTTCAAGAAGTAGTCCAGGAAGGCCGGATAACTCACCAACAGCACTGGCTAACTATTGCCCAAGACCACAGTACGCCAGTGTTCGATTTACCTGCAGGTGCTCAGTTACTGATGATTAAACTGATGCAAATGGCACAGAGGAAAGCGAGCCTAGAGTCCTGCCTTGCCAAGGGATTGAACCCAAGTCCTCTCGCTTGCAGAACTAAGGAAGAGGCCGCCAAGCAACCACAGTGTTGGTCTCCATGGTGAGGGAGTGAGTGCGTTTACTCGACTCACTCTAAAACAGCGCGAGGAGTGTGTTATATTATTGTTCTTGCAGCTGATGTTGATGATTAAGGATTATCTAAAGGTCTTTGTTGCCACGATAAACATTTTTGGTAGATCTAGTGTTGATGTATCTACGTTTGACCACACATGTATCTTAGTCCATACTGTATTTTTGACTGAGATTAGCCAGTCCAACATCTGCCTTTCTTGACTTGACTACTCGAAGTTTATCACACAAGAGGGATTCTTTTTTTTTTCACGTGCGGCTTATTGAAGAGAATGACCTACTCTTCATTAACTTTATTTTACGGATGATAATAATGTTCATCACTGAAGAACATACAATATATCCTGAAGGTTTTCGGTGTAACTGGGAACAAAATTCACAATGTTGTTTTTGTTACAGACGTGTTGTCAGCACCAGCGAGTATAGGGGCAGTGGGAGGGCAAGTACAGCGCCAAGGAGACGAGCATCCTACCCCTGACACACTGTGAGTGACGCCCTACAACCTCTGTCAGGACAAAAAGAATTGATATAGGACTGTCACTCACGCCCACCATATCCTCTGCCACATACCTGAGCATTATTCCAGTACTGTAACACCTGTATATTGATTAATTACCAACGTTCTGTCGTTCTTACAGCAACTGATGGTGCAGTATAGGAGGAGTCCGAGACGTTTGGAGATAGAGGAGCTGTTCAAGCGTTGGTCGTAATCTCTTAAATGGAGATAAATTTCCCAAGTGACCAAAGTTTGTGTGATTGGTGATACACGATTACAGGCGTCGAGAGATTACTGATCATGAGGAAAACGAAAAGTCTACTACAAGAAACTCAGGGGAGATCTCTGTTAGCAGGACTGTGTGAAGTTATTGATGCTCTTATAAAGTTAAGCTAATCTAGTTTTAAGGGAATACTTGTCAATCTTTGTTGTTCGGATTACTAGACACTGGGATTGTGACAGAATAGGAAGTGGTGGATTTTAACATGAAACTGACCTGAAGAACTGTTGAGAGGAGGGAGGGGAGGGGGGGGGGGGGTGCTATGCGTACACTTCTAAACTCTGGAAATATTGTCATCAAGTCGTAAGTCACAAAGTCCATTAAATTTCTAGTATGACCTCGAGGACGGGTCAGGAAGTCCTCGGGTCACTCTCACACGATTTTATAAACCTATTCTTAACTCATGCGTAAAATATTAAAGGAACAACAGTTAGGTCAGTTTTTATATCACTATAATATCAATAACATCAAAATAAGTTTAAGATTTATGTAACTCGTTTCTAGTTCCCCTTGTTTAATAAATAAAATAAATGTAAGAAAAAATAAGTGCCATTTCCTTCGTTATTATTGTCCTATAAATGTTACTGCCTACACTACAGCACTGGCGCGGTAAGCTATTTCATCAACAAGTAAAACTACCACAACATACATACACCTAAGTGCTATACACGCCAAAACTTATCTTCATATATACACACACAACCTCCAAATAGGAACAATAACCCCGAGATGACTATTATATTCACCGTACAATTGTTCCTCGTGTCATGTTTATCTGCTGGTGAAGCACAGCGAGAGGGATACAATGTTTGGTGATCAGTGTAATACATTTATGATTTTTGAGAGACCTTCAAGATTGACATTAGTATCATTTAAATAACATCCTGTCAGATGTTTGTGACCCAGATTGCATGGACAGTCAGAGACCTTAGTTAGGATAGGTTAGGTTAGGTTAGGTTAGGTTAGTTCACCGTTTGGTCTACTTGGCAGAGTTGAAGTTAAGCCGACGCTGAAATTTATACCAGTAGAAATCACAGAATTTTGGGGTCGGGTATTGGTCCTTAAATTACAGTACTTTCCCTAAAGTGCACGATTCTATAGTAGACTAAGAACAAATTAATGTTTACATACCTATGAACCCTATCTTACAACAAACACTTAAGTGGGAGGTGCATCTGAAAACGTCATCGCTATAAAAGTTAAACACTTGTTAGTTATGGTGAAGGAGCCACTCGCGTTATTTATTTTGACTTATTAGCTAACACGCGCAGTACAGTCCAGCACTGTGTATGTTTCAGTTCATAACACAGATGGCGCTCTTTCCACCAGGAGTCGTGTTGTGACTGGACTGCTGGTCAACCACAGATCCTACGGGAGTTGCACAGCTGGTGTGAACTATTAAGCCTTGTATGTGGAGTTAAATATATAACATTAAAACTATGATAAACTAACATAAATGCTACCGTTTATCATGAACCATATTGCACGATGAAACAAATTAATATGAATATTTTGTAGACTTATGATACGGAAGGTTAAATTGTCACTACATCTGGCAAATAACAGAAGTAAACAAACATAAGGCTTACGAATAGTTAGCAATGTTAGTTATATGAATAGAGTTACGGTAAATGCATGTGGTCATAATACATGTTTTAACCAATTATGTTGTAGATTACTGTACGTCCATGCTGGCTGGTCTTGTGAAACTATTATGTTTTTAACCCAAGAAGACTATAATGTATCCACTTAATATGAATAAAGCGGAGAAATTTCCTCAAGACTACATCAATATGACGTCCACTCTATATCTATCATGTCTGTCTGTCCATGTACCAATCAATCATGTATGTGTGTATCATTTTGTTGATCTACCTGTCTGTCTGTCTGTCTGTCTGTCCTTACAATATTGCGTCACTGTCTGGTGTGAGGTAAATAATTCCAAACCGAATGGAATCATTTCTGAAATAAGTCAGCCCGACTTTCCCAATAGACTGGGGACCATCAGGATCGACAACTCCTCAGATAAGAAACGACATGGTGGACCTCCTAGAGACCCTGAGAGAGATGGCAGGCAGTAACCCAGATCACTCTAAGTCTAATATATCAAACACAACAAACTCAAGACTCAACTTTATTAAGCTCGCTAACATACGTCTCCACACAATGGCTGGTTGATCTATGGAACAGTCTACCAGTACAAGTCATAGAACCAAGAACGGTAATGGGCTTCAAAATAGACCATTAGCTTCCATAACCCGTCATGGCCATTAGGTAAATCAGGTCGGTAATATATGATCTGTAGGGACAACATCCGGTACGAGGGCGTCAACATTAACCATGAAATTATGAAGTGTAAGGTCACTGACGCCAGGGACACGTGACCTGACCGTAAATGTGTACAGGCTGCATTTACATGGACAGTGTGTGTATTATTTATGTGTGTGCGTGCGTGTGTGTGTGTGTGTGTGTTTGAGAGAGATAAAGAGTTGTCAGGTATAAAAGCGATTGAACGTTAAGTGAATTGAACAGCATAGAATGAATCAACCAGGTTGGTGTTTATCATCTTACCACAAACACTCAGAATTAACTAGAGCCCAAAG